>JACXGM010000056.1:80619-109925 GCA_016801145.1 Umbra pygmaea
GTGTGTGTGTGTGTGTGTGTGTGTGTGTGTGTGTGTGTGTGTGTGTGTGTGTGTGTGTGTGTGTGTGGGCGCTTGGATGTACATGTAGTAATCATGTTTATGTTAATTATTATGCAACTTGTGACATACTGTAGATGGCTACGCCACATCTCAAGGAGGGCACACTGACTCTGTACTGGAAAGACCCATGGCGCAGAAGCAGGCGACGTTCATGTAAATAGCAGATGATCATCAAGTTCGCTGAGACCACATATTGGAGGCGCAACGTTTTCTGGATGGAATGCATTTCATGTTCTTCCTTTGTATGTTTTGAATACAATTAAATTCAATTACATTCAACATGTTTTATTTGAGTTCTCATTTCCAGGGTTGAACAACTCAAGTAAACATCCTGTAAATATTCTGTGAACATGCGCCACATACACATTGTAGAAATGAACACTCTGTTTACTGAATCTCAATTAATGTTGCACTACAGGAGACGCAATGAGGGAACTAACATTCTTACAACTGTATTACAACTTTCATATTGATCTACCGAATCTGAAATATGTCTTAATTTCAGTGCATGCTCCGGATTACAGTTGGAGTGTAAAAACAGCCCTACTGACCCGAATGCCTATTAGATGAACTGCGGGCTTTTTGAAACTGAATGTACTGTGATGTGTAAAGGAAGATGTGGCTTATCCTCAAATTTAGGGGCTCCTGCTATGGTACAATGTAAACACATTATTATCAAAATAGCTTGAACATGGTGAGTCATTTTTTGGTACTGACATACTGTATTTAAAAGTGATGTGTGGTTTTGTTTGCAGACATTAGATCTGAACCACTGCTGTGGTTGGCACACCTCACACACTGAACTGCCATTGTACACAGCAAAAACATCAGTGTTAAATTAACACTCTCAGTGTTTATTTAGGTCCAGTGGACCTATATACACACTGAAGAGTGTTAATTTAACACTTAGGGTGTTGATTTAACACCAAAGTCTTTACTGTGTACACACTTTCAACTTCCACGGTTCACACGTACAATATTTCATAACTGAACCCCCGTACTGTTACCATTTCAATGTAAAATCATAATCACTGTTGTGCTCACATTTCAAACTTGAACTGAACATGTACTGTAGTTACAGAACCGCACTGACATAACACAAAGGAATGCAATAGTGTAGTACTTCGCTCTCTCGTGTGGACGAGAAACAAACCAGAGGACAAGAAACAACCGCCCAGTGCAGCACACCACTGCTCCTTTAACCTAGCCGTGTCCATAATGAGGATGAATGGTTTCTCAGCAGTGGTTTCTCAACCCCATTGATCAGAGCCCTGGAGGAACGTGACGGGCTGCAAGCTGGGACAGAGTTGTTCACATGCTCCATTTTGGGCCTTACTGATAACCTGTCCGAGACACAGCTGTATGTGCACAGTGGTAGACAGTATTAAAATAGACCCGGATTTGTGAGGCCATTACTTCTCTATAGACAGACAATGTGGTCAAATAATTGGGAGATTTTGATGCATGAAAAGTACACACAGGACTGTTTGTCGTCTGCGTTGAGAGATGCAGCCAAACGATCAGCTCTGTGTGAAGGTTACGCCAACAACAATATTAATGGTTACTCTGACTGGGCAATTCAGAGATGAATGACTTGATTAAGTTGTGTTAAATCTTGATTGGCTCTGGAGTCATCCGCATCGATCGGATTGACCAGTCCAGTGCCGTGGATTATGAAGAGGAGGCTAAGCCTTCTCTGAGGCACACACACACTTCAATAGTTCCGTTTGTAGGGAGGGGGGCAGTTTTGATGGACAATTGCACCCCTCTTACACCCTTCCCTCTTTCTCTCTCGCTCACTCAGCCTCATAAATGTCATCTCACTGTGTCTGGGCATTAATCTCCATGAAGCAAGTGACTCCAACACAAATGCATTTGTTGGAGCGCTCCCCACTGAACCGGGGTTGGCAGGGTGGGAGAAAACAGAGAAGAGGAAACAGAGGAAGGCGGGACAAGGAGGAAAGACAGAGAAGATTGGTTGTTTTTCCAGCCAAGGAGAATGCAGCAGGGGGGACCCTAGTGGGAAAATGTGAGGGGCATTATGGAGGCAGCCTGTGGCCTCGGCCGTCACCGTCAATGAGAGAGGAAGCACAGTGACGGGATGCACAAAGGACAAACTCCCACAGCACACAGAGGACACGGGGGATGAGAGGGATGGAAGAAAAATAAACAAAGAGAAATTAACAGGGAGGAAAACAAACAGACAGCCAGAAAAAGAAAGTGTGAATTGGGCATTCTGGTAAAGAGAGCTTTGGAGGAGAAAATAGAATTATGAAACAGACACAAATAAAACAGACATAAAAACAGTCTGAGAAGTGAGAGACAGAGAGAACGACTTGATAAACCATAAAACGGGACAGAGAGAAAAAGACAACTTAGGTGGGAATATGCCTATCGTCTAGGCACAGAGTGGATTAATTTGTGCCTCCAACACAGTAAGGCACCAGTTTCGGCACTTGGCGTCCACGAAAGCCACCCCGCCCTTTTCCACCATCTGCGGCCTACCCGACATCGAGCTGCTCATCAGCCGCTCACAACGTAAGTAACATCATTCACCGGCTACACTCACTGGCAACTGGGGCGCGATGAAATCATCAGCTCCGGCCCGGCAACGCGACAAGCCAAACAGTTAGCCCCTGCAGCGGAGGGTTTGAGTAATCTGGGCTTGAATTCCGACTAATGGTTATTCTAGATGTGTGTGGGAGCCGTGAGGGAAAGACTAGCCAGACTGGAACTGACCCAGAGTCAGTAATCTTTCTGTGGCCTTTGGAAAGCTTTGGGGCCGGGAGGGCGGCGAGGGATCGTTCCAGAATCTGAATGGTGCTCTCTGGCGCTATCCGTGCAATCTGAGTGGCTCGAGAACAGCTGTGGGTTTTGAATGTGGCGAACACCTCACAGCAGGGAACAGGACTGTCCTGTCTGCCAAGTAAGACTGACATCTGACATTGGCTTCTTGACAGTACCAGAGGCAAACTCAACCTAGGCTTAAATACTGTCAACAAACAGGGACGCCTCTGTACTGTATATTGGCTCTAGGGTCTAGATTGTTGTCACTGTTCGTAAATAATTGGATTGTTTATGGTGTTTTCATTAATGTCCTTTGGACCTTAATTATGATGTACAGTATGACAGCGATGATGAGCCTAGCATTTAGGAGCATACAAACATTCCTACGACATGGTGCAACCCATAACAGCTGTAGAATCACATCTCCATATCTATGTTTACTGACTTCCTCTGAATACAAGTCTCTCATTGAATCCCTGGGAATATTCTATTCATAAATGTCTGCTTGATTGCTCTTCTACAGAATAGCAGGGCTGTGACTAGTCGACCTCATTTTAATAAGCTTTTGGGGAAAGAAAGTGTCATTTTCAAAAGGTAAAGAAACATTTTCAATAGCGTGCCCATGGCAACGGATGAATTAGCAAGTCCAGTGAAAAACAGGGGGTCAACCTTGAATTCATATTTCTTTGACAGGAAACGGAGAAGGCTTGAGTATCTAAACAAGATGACCTGGCAAACGAAGTTAGGAAAAGCCAGGTCTTACAATGGCTGCCGAATCAGAGCCGACAAAGTGGGTAGTTCCTGCTATTATGGGGTGTATTTCTGAGAAAGCAGTGGTTCTCCCTGGGCAGGTATCCAAGTAGACGTCTGATCCAAAAAGCTTTGATGAAGTGCCCTGTCATGATGTCAGCCCCTCCTGTTCTCCACTCACCTGGGACCACTCTAACGACTGCTGCCCTGGTAGGAAGAGAAGAAAGAAGCATAAATGGAAATAAGTCTCCATCTATCCTTCCCTCTTTCATTCTCACTCTATGCCATCCTCCATCTCTCTCTTCAGAAGTACCTCACCGACAAAATAATAAGGGGAGGGTCATTTCCCAGGAGCCTTCGCTCCGAAGACGGGACTGAGGCCATGTGCACAACCGTCTCCTCGTTTTCTCTTTTCCGTCTCCCCACTCTTCCTTGCTGTCAGGACATAAAAAATGGCCGCAGGCTGTCACCGACAGAGAAACAATTACTCATCTACAGGCTGTATGTACATTACACTGCTGCACTCCCCTTGCTGTGGGCATGTGTTCTTAATTAGAATCTGCCCTGGTAAAATGATCACAGCTCATATTGTGTAATAAGCCTTCATACAATCCTGTACAACACTGCTGATGGAAATAAACACACAGTGAGACTAATACAGAGCTCAATTACTGAACGCATTATGACCAGCAGTGAGTTAAAAAATGACAAATGGACAACACAATTTATGTTATAGTATATTTATTAATGAGGCTATCAAAGGAGGGCTTGGTGGAAGAAATTAGCAGCTGATATGTGTGGCTATTGCTGAATATGTGCTGTCAATATTTCTTAAAATGTTCTTACGATGATCTATACTCGCCTTTTTCACCAGTGTTTTTTTTTAACATCACACTGCACCATTTGGTCAGAGATGGCCGTTGATGACTCTAGCCTACCAAATGGAGGAATATTACATCTCCTCACAGAAAACAGACCTATTAGTTAGAGGATATTGCCAGCTTTTGGTTGGAAGCGCACACTTTAATCGCTGTCTCCATGGTGATTGTTTTAGAGCACATGTGAACTTGCCCTCATGCATCTGTTCTTCCCCTCACTGAAAACCAATATATGATTTAGAATGGTTAATTATTATAATTAAATCATTATCTCTCAGGACTAATATTCTTCTGCATTGAAATCAGTCACTTAGGCCTAATCAAATTTGGAGATAAACCAAAAGACATTGCCAATGACAAAAGGTTGTCGACACAGCATGAAATGTGTTCATTTCAGTCATGAGAATGCTAGCATTTGGCTCATTCCAAATTGGATTTGGCTAAACCAAAATGTATCCATGTACAGTAATGTGCCAAGTCTGATTTAGAACACTGGGTCCCTCTGCTGGCCAATACTAAACCTGCATGTTCAACATGCACATCTTGTTTAATATCTCTCATCGGTATTTGGCAAGCTTTTCTTGTGGTTAACATATCTGTAATCCTAAGCACTGGGATGTAGTATAATTTATACAAGTCTAATGAACTCCTGGAGAGAAGCCTTTTCTCAAACACAAGTGTACGCAGACAGAGACAGACACACAGACACATGTGCATCTCTCTGGGAGCAGGGTGAAGACGCCAGGAGCAATGTCTGGCATGTGTACTAGAGACAGCTTAACTGCTGCGCTATGTAAGGCATTGGCAATCAGACAGTAGTTTGTGTGTGTGTGTGTTCGATTGCTGATGGTATGCACGCTCGAGAGTCAGCCAAAGTTTCCCACACACACACACACCCCCCTGTGGAAAACCAAACGGCAAAACACTTCCCCACATACACATGAAAGTGGTTCACCACTGTCTACTGGCTGTCTGTATGGACCAAACCACACTGCCTACTCTAGCTTACATCTGACTCTCAATTGGTTCTTCCTGTATTTCATCCTTGACCTAAACTCATCACAAGCATCAAAAAAAGCTGGTCCGGGATCAGTAACCTGGTTATAACAACACCTCAAACCAATAGGAAAACATATGCCACAATATAAACCATATCCAGTTAAGGAAGTAACTTTCTATTGGTGTCATAGAGAAACTCTATCATGTTGTGTTTTACTGTTTTGTTTTACGCACCCAGGGTCAGACATTTACATTTAACATTTAAGACATTTAGCAGAAAAAAAAAGTGAACTGACAGGGGTCCGCGTGGCATAGTGGGCTAAGTCGCTGCATTGCAGGAAAGTCTATATGATCGTCAGTGGTTCAAGTCTGACTGTGGGTTCTCCAACTTTCCCCGGACCTCCAGCACCAGGCAACGCAAATTGGCATATCTACCTTGCCACGTCGCTCTCCAGCAACTCCTTGTGTGCAGATCGGGCACCTGTAAATTCAATCAACGAAGTAAAGTTGGTGAGTGTAATCATCCCATGCATGAGCTAACTAAAGGCTTCTCTGTTGGATGAGCAGTGCGAAAAGAATCGGCGTCTATGCGACATGTGGTTGGATGAACCATGTAAGCGCCCTTCACCATCCTGCATCTGTCCAAGGAGTTGCAAAGCTGCTGACAAGGCAGGGTTGAAAATTGAAAAAAAACAATTGGCAGGGGAAAATAATAAGAATAAATGTATACAGTATCTCACAAAAGTGAGAACACCCCTCACATTTTAGTAAATATTTGATTATAACTTATGAAAAAAATTACACCTTGCTACAATACAAAGTAGTGAGTGTACAGCTTGTATATTGTAAATTTGCTGTCCCCTCAAAATAACTCAAAAGCCATTAAGGTCTAAACTGCTGGCAACAAAAGTAAGTACACCCCCAAGTTAAAATATCCAAATTGGGCCCAATTAGCCATTTTCCCTCCCGGTATCATGTGACTCGTTACTGTTACAAGGTCTCAGGTGTGAATGGGGAGCAGGTGTGTTAAATTTGGTATTATTGCTCTCACACTCCCTCATACTGGTCATTGGAAGTTTAAGATGGCACCTCATGGCAAAGAACTCTGAGGATCTGAAAAAAATTATTATTGCTCTACATAAAGATGGCCTAGGCTATAAGAGGACTGCCAAGACCCTGAATCTGAGCTGCAGCACGGTGGCCAAGATCATACAGCGGTTTAACAGGACAGGTTCCTCACAGAACAGTCCTCTCCATGGTCGACCAAAGAAGTTGAGTGCATGTGCTCAGCGTCATATCCAGAGGTTGTCTTTGGGAAATAGAAGTATGAGTGCTTCCAGCATTGCTGCAGAGGTTGAAGGGGTGTGGGGTCAGCCTGTCAGTGCTCAGACCATACAGCGCACACTGCATACAATTGCTCTGCATGGCTGTCATCCTTGAAGGAAGCAAACAGTTTACTTAAGACAAGCTGACTAAGGACATGGATAACTGGAACCATGTCCTGTGGTCTGATGAGACCAACATAAACTTATTTGGTTCTGATGGGGTCAAGCGTGTGTGGCGGCAACCAGGTGAGGAGTACAAAGACAAGTGTGTCTTGCCTACATTCAAGCTTGGTGGTGGGAGTGTCATGGTCTGGGCCTGCATGAGTGCTGCCGGCACTGGGGAGCTACAGGAACCATGAATGCCAACATGTACTGTGACATACTGAAGCAGAGCATGATCCCCCCCCCTTCGAAGAGACTGGGCAGCAGGGCAGTATTCCAACATGATAATGACCCCAAACACACCTCCAAGACAACCACTGCCTTGCTCAAGAAGCTGAGGGTAAAGGTGATGTACTGGCCAAGTATGTCTCTAGACCTAAACTCTATTGAGCATTTGTGGGGCATACTTAAACGGAAGGTGGAGGAGTGCAAGGTCTTGAACATCCACCAGCTCCATGATGTCATCATGGAGGAGTGGAAGAGGACTCCAGTGGCAACCTGTGAAGCTCTGGTGACCTCCATGCCCAAGAGGGTTAAGGCAATGCTGGAAAATTATTGATACATTGGGCCCAATTTGGAGACTTTCACTTTGGGGTATACTCACTTTTGTTGCCAGCAGTTTAGATCTTAATAGCTGTGTGTTGTTTTGAGGGGACAGCAAATTTACACTGTTATACAAGCTGTACACTCACTACTTTACATTGTAGCAAAGTGTCATTTCTTCAGTGTTGTCACATGAAAGTTATAATCAAATGTGTACAAAAATATAGGGCTGTATATCTCAACTGTCATGTTTTAAATCCAATCAAAGATCAGAGGATAAACGTATATACATGCAGGTGTGATGGAACTTTCTGGCCAATTGCACCCTGCACAAGCAGAGATGTACTGTAGTGCGAGTGAGCCTTGAAAACGTATTTAACAGGAGCGGACAGGTAGAATTCCAGGAAGTTGCTGATGTGAGAGCCAGGAGGAAGCATGAGAGATGGTGCAAGCGCTAAACTATAGGGTTCAATGAAGATGAGTATAGCTAGTTCCACTGTAGATGGATCACAAGTCACATAAACAACCTTGTGGCAAGTCACAGTTATCCCTAGGTAGCAAAACAAAAAAGGTCTAGCTAGCAAAAAAATACTCTCTAGCTAGCTAATATTTTACAGCTAGCTAGAGAGTATTTTTTGCTAGCTAGACTTTTTTTAAAGGTGTGTTCACCAATTATCAATATTTAGGTTATTTTCAGTGTTTCAGGGGTTATTTAATGGTGTAGTAATGTGATTAAAGCCTTTTCTGTATGGAAACATATGAGCAGTTGTGCTCAATACACAATGTTGATGATATCAACTATGGTAATATCTAATTAGACTCATAATTTTTTGTTTCCCATCCCCCATTTTTCTGACCTTCAAATTCCCACTAACCCTGCCTAGTCGGCAGCTCCGCAACAGATCTGTGGGATGGTGAGGGGCGTGCACATGGATCATCCAACTACATGTTGCCCTGCTGTCGACAACTGGGATTCTTGTCCCAGGCCCAGTCCTGAGGGGGGCCCAAATGTTGTTTTTGCACAGGTATATTTTTTAGCGGGGGGGCCTTAAATGTTGAGTTGTGGTCATCCACCCTCCTGATCTCACCCATGGCATCCTGAATTGTACCCCCTGGTCATCCACCTTCTTAACCTCACTCACTGGAGGAATTTAACACTCCAACACCATCCATAAATAATGACCTCAATGTATTTCGTCACCTCTTAACATTGTACATAGTCCTCTCGTAATGTAGGTCTATATGACTGCATTGCTGTTTAATCTAACTGCACAGTTCTAGGTGTACGTTTCTAGAGTAAATCCTGTCCTACTCTGAGGGAACGAGTAGAGTTGTTATCTAACACTGCCTATCTATTATGAGCACTGCACACATACTACTGCACGCAATTCAAAAAAAATTTTCCATATTGCATTTTACCTATTAATGCTTTCTTAAATGTTTCTGTTGAAAATAATTTGTCTTAGATGATTTATCAGACCTTGTCTGTCTGCGTGTTCGGCAACTAAACCGCAAATCTCCCATCCTCCTCAATTGTTTAAGTCACCAGCCTCCACTGCTATGAAACCATCATTTATTGAGGAGGAGGTTTTCCATAACAGTGGGGGCCAGAGAACCTTACTAGAGAAGGGCTCTTATTAATGTCTGGACTGGATTAAATTTAATGGTATGTCACACTGGGTTTAATGTGCTTAATTCCGTTCCCTTTCCTAAAGTCCAGACAGTAAAACAATCCCATCCTCCTCAATTAAAGTTCACCAGCCTCCACTGATCTATATGGATAGAAAAGCCTCACAATTTTAAATCTAAACACTCCCACACAGGCATGCAGGCCAGCTCAAACGAAAATTAAGGTTGGCACCTTAAGCGCCCCGTTGCATAAACAGTAGATCGGCTCTCTGTCATATCTGATACGCCTGTTTGCATTTTTTTTTACTTGCCGTATGAGTATTATATATCTAGAGTGTATTGCCATTCTTTCACAAACACAAGAAATTCCTAATTAATGTACTAACATAATCCAGCAGCATGTTTTACATGTAGTGGGATAGCAGTGCATGGTGGAATTAAAGTGGAACTGACAGACTTGAACTACTTTGCAGATATGACAAAAACTTGTAATGTATGTAAAATATAATATATTTAAACGTTAATGGTCCAAAATCAGCTTTATATTAAGTTTTAAACATAGGTTATAATTGTCTCCAAATGTCTTGATGTAGAGTAAGGCATTCCTGGCAGCATAAAGATAGAAGTTTTGGTATAATGCAGTCACGGTTTTGTGAAAATTCCACGGAAGTATGTCTCCTTAAGATGACTAACTATACGTAATCACTTGTAAAAAAATGTTATAAAGTGTACCATACTATTCCTGGGGGTGTATGGCAACATTGTAATGCTATCTCATGTTGTTAAAATACTGTCAGTTCCAATTTAAAGCTTAATCAATAACTTGAAATAACTCTTGACTTAATAGTTGCATTTTTATTAATTGTTAGAAATAAATTACGCTTGCTATTATAGGCAGTGTTTCTCTAACTAGAGTACTGTAGGGGAGCCGCAGCCAAACTATCAAATATACTTTTTTACTTATTTTAAAAACATACAGAAAGTAACTTGCACTTCCGATGAGCTTATATCAGGTGCTTGGCATCTAAAGGCAATATTAAACTGAAGAAATTAGCTCTAACAAAGGCCAAGGGGGATGATACAAGGGATGGGCAAAGATAGTGTTCATCCAAATGTATTTTTAAATAAAATACCAAATACATTAATTTTATAAGTATAAAAAAAATACAAAATACAGCAGCCACACCATGTATGAAAATAAACTACTGTATTTCTGTATTAAAAAAATACTTTATCAAGGAACCATACCGAATGTCATTACACATTTTCCATGCCGTTTCTCAACTGCGCTCCTTCACCCCGACGGAATTATTTACACAGTGAAATGTGCCCGTAAAGATTGCATTGCCAATTGATTTCCATTCAGATGCAAACATCATGTCTGTTGTGTTCTATTATCAGAGAAGTAATATTAGAGATATTGAGGCCATTAGGTAAACATAGATAATAGAGTACTAAATGAATAGGTATGAAACCTAATTTTCCATTTTGCTACAATATGATATTTTTGCTATGGCTACCCAAACATCTGAACTATGTGGAGCAAAACTGTTTTATAGAAAGTAATATGGCTTTTGGCCAAAGCTTAGGGCTACTAATGTTACTAATGTTTTTTAATTTTCAATTAACAAGTTGATTCCATTGGAACTTTTGTCGATAGGAGTCTAGGCTATTGGTTGCATTCAAGTGCATTCCTGTTAATTAATGTCGTTTTAATTTTTCAAAAGGCAACATTTGCACATGCAGTCCAAATCTTATCTGCTCATTTTCAGTAAACAGGGAGCCCAAATGTGATCCACTAATTTAGAAAAAAATGTAGTGTCTATTTTGCCAAAGATATTCAGCTCATGTCTTATGTAGCTTTACATAACATTATATTTCACAAAATAACATTTTATAATGCAAATGTTACTATGTAACTTATAAAACCTTTTTTTTTCTCCCTTCCCAATTCCCTCTAACCCTGCGTTGTCGGCAGCTCCGCAACTCTTTGGATAGATCTGTGGGAGGGCGAGGGGTGCGCACATTGTTTATCCAACCATATGTCGCCCAGCCGCCGATTATTTTCACACTGAAAATCCAACATGGAATCTTTTAGTCAGATCATGCACGGGATGATTACGTTCAGCAACTATACTTCTGCAATAGAATAATATGAACTTGAGTTGTGACAAATTATGACAAAAATCACACTGTATTCGTGCTAGTCGAACGAACATAGATCCAGGTAGGCAGGTCCTTGGGAGGAGGCTGTTCATTCAAAGTACAGTAACAGACCAATCAGCCCGCACTTACAACTTTGATGGGTGAAAGTGACAGATTCAATGATGGATTCAATAATGACTGTTTTCACATTGACTACAACCATGAAATAAATAAATCATGAAATACAAGCACCAATCAGAAAACGGTATTCGGGAAGAGCCCGCCCTTCAAACTTTGATGGGTGAAAGTGACAGATTCAATTATGGATTTAATAATGACAGTTTTGACATTGACTGCAACTAAGAAATAAATAAATCATGAAATACGAGCAACAACCAAAAAACAGTATTCGGTAGAGCCCGCCCTTCAAACTTTAATGGGTGAAAGTGATAGATTAAATGACGGATTCAATATTGGCAGATTTCTGAGTGCAATCATGAAATAAATAAATTGTGAAATTGTGAAATATACCATTAAATATGTTACATGTTTTGGACTCATACTTTTAAATAAAATTTCCCTTTTTATTTATTTATTTCATAGTCTATATATTTATTTAATTAGGTCCCTAAAATGGGGAGAAACACATAATATTTGTGTAAATCACATATAAGTAAATCTGACATTGCAACTCTCAATTTTTTTCAGTGTGTTCGCACCAGTATTGGAAGCTCCAGGACTGTCCATGCTGACAGTAACCCCTCTCTGATGCACAGCTCCAGCGCTGGATGATCCGCAACCTGTACGATACCTCGTTAAACCTCCCCAGGATTTAAAAAGTCTCCACAAACTGCGACGCAAGCTTAGGGCAGGCGAAGGGACAGGTTCCGGGACGAGAGCCAGACCCAATCCCCAGGATGGTATAGGGGCATAGCCCTGCGGTGACTGCATTAAGTTTGTAGCGGTGGACAGCATGCAGGAGATGGACGTGAGCAATATTCCAGGTCTCATCCGTGGGAACCTAGATCGGATTCGAGTGCCAGAACTCGTTGGAACCCCTACACACATTGAAATGGGGTGAGCCTTGTGGAGGAGTGGCCTTGGGAATTTTGTGCATATTCCGCCCAAGGAAGAAATTTAACCCACTCCCCTGACCGGTCCCGGCTATAGGTCCTCAGAAACCTCCCCAGTTCCTGATTGTGGCGTTCAACCTGCCCATTTGCCTCCGGATGGAACCCAGAGGTGAGACTTACCGCGACCCCCAGCCTCTCCATAAAAGCCCTCCACACGCCGGGATGTAAACTGTGGACCACGGTCAGAGACAGTATCCTCCAGGACACCATAATGCCGGAAGACATGCGTAAACAACGCAGTCTGCAGGGCCGAGGGCAACCCAGGCAGAGTTAGAAGACAGCAGGCCTTCGAGAAGCTGTACACAACAACAAGATCGCTGTACACCCCTCAGAGGGGGGAAGGTCGGTAGATAAATGCAACCAAGATTGTTGTGGAACAGGAAGAGGCTTTAAGGAAGGTGCCTCTGCACTTTACCCTGGGCGCAATCCGAACCGGAGGAAACGTATACCCTCACATCCTCGGCTAACGTGGGCCACCAATACTTGTCGTACAGGCAGCAGATCGTTCAGCTGATACCAGGATGACCGAAGGAGAGGCTGGTGTGTGCCCAGCAGATGAGCCTGTCCCTGATCGATTTGGGCACATACTGACGGCCAGCAGGACAGTGCGCAAGAGCAGGCTCCGTGCATAAAGCCTGCTTAACCCCAGCATCCACTGCACAAACCACAGGGGCTACAATACATGCCTCTGGGATTATGGGGGTGTCATCTACCGGGTACTCCCCCGTACCAAACTGGCAGCATCGGCCTTCCCATTCTTGCTGCCTGGAATAGAGCAAATGTGAACCTGGTTAAGAATAAAGACCACCTTGTCTGGCAAGAGTTCAGTCTCCTCGCTGACTGAATATTCTCCTAAAATATTTGAGAATTGTCAGCTAAACACGACAAAAGTGAAGCTAAAACATTTGAGTGGGATTGAACTCAACATTCGCACAGCTGGAATTTGTGGCTTATGGCTATTCACCATTCACAATGCCCTAGAAAACTGTCCTGAGTATGAATGCAAACATGCGTCCATTTCAATGATTTTATCAATCACAATTAATTAAAAGACATCCTTTAATTGAAATGAATACATTTGGCTCTATTCTGTCGCTTCACATGAGTTACAATACAGGTATGGACTGTATCTGTACACCATATGACCAAACGTGTGTTGACACTTGACCATCAAAACCATATAAGCTTGTTTGATATCCCATTGCAAAACCATGGGCCTTAAAATGGAGTTAGCCCTCCTTTTCAGCTATAACAGCTGCCACTCTTATGGTAAGGCTAATTTTAGTGTCTGTGGGAATTTGTGCCCATTCACCCAAAAGAGCATTTGTGTTCGACAAGAAGGCTTGGCTCGCAATCGCCATTTTCCAAGTAGTTTTCTATGCGGTTGAGGTCTGTGCATGCCACTTGAGATCCTGCACACCAAACACATCAAACCATGTTTTTATGGACCCTGCTTTGTGCACAGGGGCACAGTCATGCTGTAACAGGAAAGAACCTTCCCCGAACTGTTGCCATAAATTGGAAGCACTCAATTGTCTAAAATTACTTTGCATCTGTTAGCATTAAGATGACCCTTCACTGAAAGTAAGGGGCCTAGCCCAAAATGTAAAAAACAGCTCCAGACCATTTATCCTCTTCCATCATCAGTAGGGGTGTCCACATACTTTTGGTCAGATAGAGCATCTTCAAAAAACCCAGGATCTGGTTGTTACCACCATTTGCCCCATGCAGCAAGACATTTCTTTCACATACGAAAGTTCAGCAGCTGTAACAGGGGGGAAAAGGCCAACATGAGATATTACTTATGAGTGATACTTATTATAATTATTTTCTGTGTGTGTATCAATGGGTTTGCAGTGGGGCATAATCAAACTAGGTTGGCGACAGCTGTGGGTAGTTTGTTTTCTCCTCCCTCCTATTTAAGTAGCGTATAGTCAGTCTCTCTTGGAATGTTGGGTTACAGGTGTCTGGTGTCCAGGTCTGTTATTTTATCTTTCGTTTTATGGGGAATGTAGTTGTATACGAAATGCCTTTGTAGTTTTATATTAATGAATGTTGGGTGACGGGTGTCTGGTGTCCAGGATGTGAATTGAGTGCCAGCAGAGAAATGCTGTTCCGCAGATGTTTGGGAGTGGAGCTTTCTGAGGAACAGGCTGTCCTTGACAGGGCTGTCCTTGAGCAACATACCGAGAAGGACAGTGCCGGAGCCGGCGAGTAAAGAGGCCAAGATATCCCAATCAGCGGCAGCTCTGTCCACCGGAAAAGTGTTTCTAATTGACTTCACTCGGTCTCTGTTGAAATGTATGGCCTCGCTTGGTCCATTTTATATACTGTCTATGGTCTGAATGGGGGTAAGACAACACTGAACAGTTACGGCAACTCCGCTACTGCACGCGGACCCGACACAAACAGCTTTATCCTCCCGATGTGAGATTCAGGAAATTATTGCTAAACTAACTTGATCCCAAACAATTTGCACAACATTGAACTGTGGGAAGTCTAGCCTTTTAGATAGGACCTTTATATTTTTATGTAAAACAAATAAAGATTGTACTTACTGGCTCAGTAAAGTCTGTTTGTCCTTTCCTCTGCTCAACTCCCGTTATCAGCGCCGAACCTTATATTTCAGTAATGCTGGATTCACACCAGGGACGACAAACTGGTTGCCCTATGGCAGAAGTCCATTCATTTCAATAGGAAGCAATGTGCATCGCTGCAGCAAATCTACCGGATCCCGCAAAATGTGAATGCGGTGCCTCGGGTGTGTCGCAAGGGTTGAAATAATCCAACTTTGCTGTAAGGCACCAGAACGGGAAGTTGATGTACCACAGAGGAAGAGCTAATATTTCGCTTTCGCCTATGGGTTTATGGGATTGCAAGAAAAGCTTTTGACAGCTTAGTAGATAGATTTCGTCTCACAAACTATTGACAATGAATACTAAACTGATAAAGCTCCTGCCAGTCGCCTTGCTGTAGGAGGACAGTGGTATGCAACGTTGTCCTCCATCTTGAATATGCGGAAGATTGATTACAATGTCGATTTCAGTGTACAAGTGTGTCTGCATGACGGTGCCATGTGGTGATTTTTAGCCGTTCCTGGTGTGAATCCAGCATAAATCACACACCAATAGGGGAGCCTTACACAGCCAACTCTTCAATGGCTTTGCAAAGTCGCTGGATAATGGGTGAAATCTGACTCTGATCTACAGTACAAATGAAACAAAGCATCGGTGGGTGTCTTGTCTGGTGAGCATGCAAGCCATGGAAGAACTGAAACAGGAATCCAGTACAGATCCTTACAATATGAAACTGCATTATCATGCTAAGACATTATCGTGCTGATATGAGGGGATTACTTAATGGTATCTCTGTGCATTAGAACAGATTTTGACCATTTGCATTCGTGTTCATAGTCTGTAGCTTGTTCCCGCCCATACCATCATCCTAAATCCACGAGGCACTTCCTTCACATCAGAAACATTTTCAGGAAACGACTTACCCACACAGCCATAAATGCTGTCTGCCAACGCTAAGGTACAGTTGAAAAAAGGACAAGGGCCTTTGGCAGAGCTGGCTTAGCAGGGGCCTGGAGCCAGTTGTGGTCCGTTGTCTTCTAGCCACTCCCCATAACTTCCAAAACAGGGAACTAAGTGTATAGGGCTCCAACATGGAGAGGACCTTAAAAATCAGGGAATAAAGTGGGGAAGGGCCAAGAATTACTTGCTATGCCCGTCTCTTGTCGACATTACTGCAGTCAACATGCAAACTACACAGTCCTTCAAGTCCTCTTAAGACATTCTAACATACAGTATTGTGGCGTTCACTTTCAGTGACCCAGCTGCTCAGTTGTCTTGGACATACAGTAGCAGAACCTACACCCTGGTTCCTACTTTTCGTTAGCATAAATCCCACAAAAAATGACCACTCCCGGTCTTCCTTCCTTTCTTCTGTTCCCACGGCGTCCGTCACACAAACAGAAGGTGACAGCGTAATCTGTTTTAAATTGTGTTCTTCCTCTTGCACGGTTAAACCAATGGCACCAATTATCATTCCTCACGAAGCCTGCCTATTCCAGATGAGACGGATGCTAAAGAGACATAGCATGCTCAGATATGAATTTCTCCAAACATACACGCAGCTATTGTTAGAACTTGGACCATCCAGCAAGTCGCAGGATATTTTATTGCTGGTCATTTTTGAAATGCTGTTACAGAGAAGGGGAACAAAAATGTAAAACTATCACGATGTGGTCGTGGACCGCTACATAGGTTACAACCCGCCATTCATCTTCACCATCATAACCATCATCATCTTCACACAATTGAATTTGAAGGCCGTCTTGAAACACTTCAGGCAACGTTGTTTCAATCTCAATCTCTCTCCAATGGACTTGCCAACAGAAATTAAACACAACACATGCATACATACCTTGAAAACCACAGTTTTCTCCACTATGAGAACACTTTTTGGAGGATGTCTGGAGTGCACATGGGGAAGCCAAAATCACTCATGCTTTTATGATTGAAAAAGAAAGGTCAGTTCTATCTGTATCAAATTATAAAGCATTTAGTTTTGGCATCCTAAACGTTTTAATGTGAAAAGTAGCTGGTACAACTTTCCAGATTTATATAAATATATCTAAATTGTGGGTAAACCATACTGAGGGGACAGAAATGGGTGGGTGATCAATTTAAACTAAATGACAACAGTGGCCAATCACAAAAAGACAAAAAAAGACAACTGCTACAAATCAAATCATACTGTGTGGTGTGATGTATAGGTTTTTTGCACAGGTTTTTGAATGTGTATATTAAATATTTATTTTGTCTGAGTTCATGACATCATCTACATTCACCTTCATTTTGATGCATATTGCACATTTTATGTTCATCCAATAAAGCTCATTTCACTACTGAAATATTACTGTGTCCTTCAGTTATTTGATAGATCTAAATGAAATTGCTGATCCAAACACCCAATTATTAATAAATGAAAATAATGGAAATTGTAAACTATTGCATACGATTGTAAATATATCATTACATGTATGTCAATGCCCCTGGTGAAGGAATCGAGGTGGGCCTTGGTGTGGTAGGTACTCGTGGGCTATAGTTTAAGGAGCAAAGTTATAGTATTTATTAACCATGTACTTTTTGTGTTATTAAGCAATGAAGAGCACAAGAATAATAATACTTTACAATAGTTTACAATAGGGTTACTCCTACCAGAGTGCCCCTAATAATAGAATACTATAACAACTCAGAATGAATTAAACATAAACAACTATACAGACTATCTCTAAAACCATAATAATAAAACACTATAACAAATCATAATGAATCAAACAAATACAAGAAGATAGGACGAGATAAAATCAGAAGTGACAGGAAGGACAGGAAGACATGTACAGGCTATCAAAATAATCAATACAATACATGTGGCCGGCCAATAACAGATACTGTATAGGATGTAGTGAATGGGAAGGCTTCACGCTAATATCAAATTCATAACATAGGATTTCATTGAACAAATAAAAAACGAATAAAAAAATGATGAGGTGAGTAGGCATTAAATGGGGTATAGAGAGCTTGGGATGTGTATACAGTGTGTAAAGTGTTGAAGGGTGCAACTATCAAAAAACATGTAAACAATGAAAAAAATTGAGAGAGACATTATACAAAGCAGGATTTGGGGTTAGTGAGCTAACGTCAGGTTGAACCCTGGGTTTCCAGTGTCGCGATGGTGGTTCATCTGTTACCAGGTTACATCGCCATGGTAACTTATGCTTCGACCTAACCTGCTTCGGAGATTAACCCGAATAAAAGCACCGCCAAAAAATCTATTTTTTCATGTATATGTGACAGCACAAGCCAGTGAAATGGTCGCGGCCAACATTTACCAGGCACTAGCGGTTGGCCCTGAGGGAGGAGTGTGAGGTGATTTTAATAGCATTCAAGGTGTATTTAAAAATGGAGTATGTCATGACTCACCTCTGAAAGAAAGAGATAAGTACTTAGATAAGAGACAGCCAGAGAAACAGAGAGACAGAGAGAAAAAGACAGACAGAGAGACAGCAACAGAGGAGAAACAGAGATACAAACAATAAGTCAGAGAAACAACAGCAAGACCAACTAAGCATACACACACACACACACACAGTAAACTTTAGATAGTGTACTCCATTCTGGCAGACACCTACTGCAATCATGGTCAAAAGTAGAAAATTCGTTTTTTGTTTATCCACCTCTTGAGGATCGACCACAAGCTCTCAATGGGATTAAGGTCTGGGGAGTTTCCTGGCCATCATTTTTGCCTTATGGCAAGGTGCTCCAACATGCTGGAAAAGTAATTGATTGTAACCAAACTGTTCTTGGATGGTTGGGAGAAGTTGCTCTCGGAGAATGTGTTGGTTCCAATATTTATTCATGGCTGCGTTCTTAGGCAAAATTGTGAGTGAGCCCACTCGTTTGGCTAAGAAGACACATGAATGGTCTCAGGATTCTTTACTGTTGGCATGACACAGGACTGATGGTAGCACTCACCTTCGCTTCTCTGGACAAGGTGTTTTCAGGATGGCCCAAACAATCGGAAAGCGGATTCATCAGAGAAAATGACTTTATCCCAGTCCTCAGCAGTCCAATCCCAGAATTCCAGAATATCCGCCTGTCCCTGATATTTTTTCCTGGAGAAAAGGGTCTTCTTTGCTGCCCTTTTTGACACCAGGCCTTCCTTCAAAAGTCTTCGCCTCACTTTGCATGCAGATGCACTCACACCTGCCTGCTGGCATTCCTGAGCAAGCTCTGCCCTGGTGGTGCCCCGATCCCGCAGCTGAATCAACTTTAGGAGACTGTCCTAGCACTTGCTAGACTTTCTCGGGCTCCCTGTCGCCTTCTCCACACCATTTGAACCTCTCTCCTTGAAGTTTTTGATGATAAATGGTTGATTTAGGTGCAATCTTACTAGCAGCAATATCCTTGCCTGTGTAGCCCTATCTGCCAAAAGCAATAATGACGGCATGTGTTTTCTTGCAGGTGACCATGGCTGACGGAGGAAGAACAATGATTTCAAGCACCACCCTCATTTTAAAGCTTCCAGTCTGTTATTCTAACTCAATCAGCATGACAGAGTGATCTCCAACCTTGTCTTCATCAACAGTCTCACCTGAGTTAATGAGACAATCACTGACATGATGGCAGCTGGTCCTTTTGTGGCAGGGCTGAAATGCAGTGGAAATGTTTTTTGTGATTAGGTTCATTTTCATGTCAAAGAAAAACTTAGCAACTCAATGAAATTCATCTATCACTCTTAATATTCTGGAGAATCATCAACACTGAGGCTAGCCTGGTCCTACCAGACTCTCGTACGTATATACAGAGAGTCTGGCCACTCTAAATTGACAAGCATTAACTTCCTTGAAGGCAGGTACTCTGTTGAAGTTTAAACTATTGGATCTGCTCTGAGCCACTTTGGATTTGCCATAACCAATCGCTAACGTTTGGTTGTGACGTACTACACACAAACTAGCGCAGGACATCAACCTTATCGTTCTCAGCCACTCCCTCTGTTCGCTGATTGGACCAGTAAAACATTGTTTGAAGAAAACCAGGGAATATGCCGCAAACCCAGACGGAGTACTGAAGGAAAATTAAGTACGTAGGAGGGCGGAGCCAGGCTACACTGAGGCAGCAGACTTTATGAAAATTAGCATTTGTGTCATTTTCAAAACTTTTGACCACGACTGTTCATTCTGTTTAAGTTTCAGGGTGTCACGTGACAGGTAATATGTTTAAATATTAAAACATACAGACAATCAAACAAGCCTATTTTCTTTTTGAACTATTAGAATATAATGCACTTACATTCAAATGCCAAGCTAATATGTTTTTCTTTCATAGACAGAAACAAAAATACCAAACACACTATAATTTGCATAGCTGTCTCGGGGAGTCTACAGCTGGAGCTATTAGGGTTGTTGAACTGCTGTGATGGATCTGACTGAGGTGTAGTGCTGGGATAACAGTGGCCAAGTGGATGGTCTGCCCCTTTCTGCAAGGCCAAGCCTGATAGAGAAAGACTGAGGGAAGAAGGGAGGGAGAAATTTTAGGTTCAAAGTGGGGGATTTGAGAGTATGTCAGACAGTGTATATCATTCTCTAGCATCATTCTGATCCAGGCTAGTTGATCAGCATGTTTCCATGTCCTATATCTATCTATGCTGGCCTGCCGACTCATTATGATCACGTGGTCATGATACTGTACTTGGCAAAACTGTACAACCATGTATGGAGGGGAACAGCTAGTGTTTAATCAATTTGGACAACCTAAGCAGGAAGTGATGTCAACATTACCAATGAAATCATCCGGAGTTCCATTACGGCCTCTGGCTTTCAATATTCTGTTCCTGAAAACTCAGAGGGACACAGGCAGTTGACACTGTTAAATTACGTGACACACTTCCACACACATATTGTAGCTTTAGATCTGTGCTGACAGTCAGACAGTATCACAACAGAGACCGGACATTAAACCTCTACATGAGTTACTTGTCTCAATTGAATTTTGAGCTTTTCACGGTCTCCCGCCTCCGCAGAGCCTGAATCGGTGGCTGCTACATCCATTACGTCATTGTAATCCAATGGATTCTCTGTTCTGTCTCCAATTACACACAGCTGGTATCATTTTAATCTACAGTAAATGTGTATTAGTTCCTGTTTTAGTACCTGCATTGGTCAGTTATTGTTACCTGTATGTTTGTGTATTCCCTGCCTGCTTGTTAGCGAAATAACCTTTGGTTTTCAGGCATTGCCTGTGAGTAGATATAGAAGTAAACACCTTGGTGTTTGGGATTATTCCAGTAAAACACTTCTTGAAACAAAAATCCTGCATTCCAATCCTTCTTCCCTACACAGAAGCATTAAAGCGCTAAGCTTTTCTAACAACAAACATTCTTTTGTTGAAACTGGGTAAACTGATTTGCGGTCTGTAGTAATAGTGTTGGATATCGACGTTTAACAAGTTTATTTCCACCTCTTCAACAATTTTTCCAAACATTTCTATGGGCTTTGTGGTACGCACGCTAGACGTCATTTCTATGGGCTTTTTGGTACGCATGCTAGACGTAATTTCAATGGGCTTTGTGGTACGCATGCTAGATGTCATTTCTATGGGCTTTGTGGTACGCATGCTAGACGTCATTTCTATGGGCTTTGTGGTACGCATGCTAGACGTCGATTCCAAAACAAAATAATCGGAGAAGGGCTACAAGTTCTAAGTGATGAGGTTTAAGATTAGTCATAGTTCATTTACATGTTATTGATAGTTAACACAGGATAAAAAAGATAGTGTTACAACAATTTTTACATTCATAAAATATTATGTGTCATTATCATTATCAACTGAATGAAAATATAGCATTTACCAGAAGGAGGAGTTGGGTAGCAGTTTTTAGCAACTGCTTAAGTTATATTAGCATTAGCTGTAATGTAGAAGCTAGCAGCCTGGTGATGCTCTGTCTCTGACACAGACTCCACGCCCAGCCCTTAAAATACAGTTTTAAAATAGTAGAGTACCATGTTAGTGATCAGAAATTATTCCAACGACACCAGGAAGTTACAACTCCAGTTTGTAAGTGCTTCATTAACGTACAGCTGGAAACTTTAGTCATCAGGTTTGATGAAGAGATCAATGGTCACAAGCCTTCAAACAAGCTGAGGTGTACCAGTGGCATAAAGTCACACAACATCAATGTCTCTAATGAAAGCCAATTATTATCATTATTTTAATACTATAATATACTATTATTCCACCAAATATTGATTTCTGAACACTTCCTAAGTAACACATTAGTAATTTGTTGTTTGAAAATGAATATGACCTTATTATTTTCTTGGCATTATTCGAGGTCTGAAAACACTGCATATTTTTGATATTTAGACCAGTTGTCACTTTCGGCAAATAAATTCTCTGAATGATATTGTTATTTAGAATGTTTTAGAAATATTTTCAGTAGTTTATGGAATAAAAAAAAATCATTTTCCCCAAACCCATACATATCAACAGAAGAAACAGAGAAACTGATGATTTTGCAGTGGCCTGTGTACTTGGTTGTTTTCGTTGGTTAACGTTTAGAAATGGTAATTTTCAGTTTGAGAAAATTGACTGATACACCCCATTCAAATAAACTGGTGGTAACATAGCTAACATTAGAGGTACAATATGTAGTTTTCCAAAACAATAACAAAATATGTATTTTTACATTAAAAAAGCAAACATCACTATACCTATATTATATATATTTCTTAGTTGTGTACTTACATTATCCTAAATGTTTCCACCAACTTTCAAATCCAGAGAAATTTGTAATATAATTTAAAGACACAGGACATTTCATTTTGTCTTCCTTCAATGGCGTCATATAACCTTTGACTGCACTAGTTGCTCTAAGTTCCAGGGAACCACCAAACATAACGTGAATAAAGTTATAATATTTTTAACAATACATTACTTTGTCAGTGAACATTTTTTCTGCCGGAGACGCTAGATTGGAAGGTTGTCATTGACGGCGATAACAAAACCCATGATCCCACGCTACTTCCCGACGTCATCAAAGTACATATTTTGCCATTGTTTTGATTGAGAGCCCCCTGGCGGCCAAAAACTTTAAATAGCCGGGTCATTCCACAAATAGAGTGGAAATTGGGTTAGAAACTTTTTTTCTGAATTTTTTTGTTTATGTCAAAAAGGCATATATAGAAAGAAGATGTTTAACCTTAAGACGTTATAATTTCAATATTCAGTTGAAATATTCAATATTAAAAATAACAGGGTTGCACATGGCTGCAAGTAACAGGGTTGCAGATTTAGCCTAAAGGAAGCAATTCAGGAGGGGTTAGCTAGATCGGGACCACATGTTGCATGCTAGCTATTGACAAGCATACATCTTCCAAAAAAAGTAAAGCTATATTCATATAGATTTTCTAACAAAAATATTGGTAACAGGGTTGCATACTTGAGGTTGACGAAAGCAGCTAACTCTAACATTTCTGTGAAAAAAGAGAAAATGAAATTTGGGTACTTACTTTTTGCTTGGTCATGGTCTAGAAAATATCTTGATGATGCAACTTCTTGTTAATATATGATTTATGGAATGTTCCATTTTTTTATAGGGCTGATCATGTTTTGGTAACAGGGTTGGACGTAAAGCGTGGGACAAGGATTAATACTGCTTTTTAATGAAATAAAAAAAATATTTAATGATATCACTTGTAAATGTTCAAATACATATAACTGAACAACATGATATAACAATTGCTACATTACAGGAAGATGTTATTAAATATATTTCATGTAGAAGTTCAATGTCACTGAGGCGGACAGACCAAAATCCGTACTTTTAAAGGGATACAGACAATGTGTTCATGTTTATTGTTTATTTAAAAAATATATATATACAAGTTTATTTGAAGTCACAGTATAATACATTTCACTCTTCACATCTGATGTGAATTTTTTTACTATTTTGCTTTAAATCAATTTTAAAAAGGCCCAGCCTAATCGGTGGGTGTAAGGCGTTTTAATTTATCGGATTGTTGACTTACATAATTACTGTGGTTGACATCCATAAAAGCATATTCATATTTTAACCTGAACAATGTGTTCAATACATACATAGTAATGGGTAAAATCCCATTTTACTAAGGGGAGATACGTTTTCCTGCACTGCTGTTTTTCCGGTTGATATGCTATATTATATTAGTTTTCCCCCACGCGTTGTCATGACATACCTGTTTACAACATGTCGGCTCAGCCCTGCTCGTATCCACCCCTGGCATGTTCGATTAATAAATACTGGTACAGTAGATATTTCTTTCTCCTGTAGAGCTTGTGTCTTTATATTATAGCTACACACAATGTTGAAATAATCACATTAGGCATTGCACTGAAATAAAGTGAGAGAAGATGCCTGAGAAAATGGGAGAGTCGATTGACAATTTTTACCAAAACTAATTAATTAGAAGCAAAGGAACATCTCAAAGGTAGCCTTGGTTGGTCCCGGTTGAAATTGCTGCCTCCGGCACACATTCTTGCATGATATGTAACCCAGCTCAGTCATTTGCTACCGATAAACCAGGTCTTATACCTCTCAAAGATCTATTATTGCAAGAGCTGATTACATTTGTGTCACATGTTAACAGAATGTGTATTTTAGTTTAAGAAATTCACATTTTTTTCTCTTAAGAATTATGCATAATACCTAAAGAGGAAGAAAAGTTTCAACAATTTTTTAGTTTGGCTTAAAATGTAGCTTCTATATATCTTGTTAATACCATATGACAAAAACGAACTAATGAAAACTTTTACCTGGATTAGCTGGATTTTCGTTTGTTTAAACTACAACCAAGCTACTGCAAAATGTAGTAAATAACATAGTTCACATGGTACTCTTCAACAGTCCAAACTGGGGAAACATTTAATATTTTAGGCAATTAGTTCTGCAGTTGTTATTAATATGCTATGTACTTGTGCGTCTAAATTTTAATTCAGGGCTAAGACATGAACCTCATCCTTCTCTCTATGTGATATTTTTTATAATATTGGAAGGCCGTCTAACACACTGTGGAATCTATCAAAAGAGGTTAGTTAAGAGATCAAGGATCAGATTAAACCACCTTTGAGCCTAATCTCAATAACAAGTATCTGAATATGTATCAGACTACAAATCAGTGGTCATAAGCGTTTTCCACCCAACAACACATCTGGCAGCATCTGCTTGCTGGTTCTGTGAGGCTGACAACATATGGTTTTACGCTGACAGCAATATAGTCGTGGATTTATGCTGGCATGATGGCCTGGGCCTGGTGCACTATTCCGGCCGGTGCTTTGGCTGTCTCCCCTGCCTTTGATCCCTGGAGGACTCTGTCAGACACATTTACTACCACAGCTAATATAATGTATTCATCCCAAAAGGTCAGGACCATGAGGAACCCTTTTCAGAAGTACTGAGGTCTGTCTAAAGGCCACCACAGAAAGGTGCAGAGCTACTTGAAATAGTCCAGAACCCAGGTGAGAGGCAGTGTAGATTATGTCTAGTCCAGATCATGTCAAAGTCTAGTTTAGTCCATACCCGATCCAGACATTTTCTGGATTTGGTTTAATACAGATCATATACAGATCCTGTCAAGATTTATATAAGTACATATTCGATTTAGACCCTGGCCAACTCCCACCCAGAGAATAGTATTCCACATCTGTGGGCCAGACCTTAGTCCAGACCTTGTTACGGAAATATGATTTAAAATGTTGATTACAAATTAAAATGAGAAAATGAATAAAATATGAATAAATTGCATATGTTGGTATAAATAGCTATATTGTTCAGGGAGTTGGTCAATCAAATATATTATTCAGGAGTTTGTCATTGGTTTAATAAGAAGCTGTGTAAATCAGTTAATTTGATTATTCTTAATACCTGGCACGTGTTTCTTTCTTGGTACCCAGACAGTTGTAGAGGAATGATTCCATAAGTCCATAATGAACTGCCAACATGCTTACATTCTATTTTAATAATGCAGTTAACCCAATGCTATATATGCATATTCTGAAATCAAGTAATAATATGTTGTAAACAAAACAGGCACTGCTATGCACAATGTATTTCTTGTTGTTATTTCTTGTGGTTAATTCTAAATAGACTGTTTCTATTTTCGCCATTAACAAAATGTGTTTATTATGTATAATTCTGGACATTTCGATGATTATGACTTAGCCTTTGAAGTTAACTTGATCCGTGGTTTAGTGTCTTATTGCCCCAAAGTGAAAACAAATCCAAGCTTTTCTGGACCCATTTCACACAGAAAGGCTAGACCGGATGCAAGGCAAGTCTGAAACCAGTCCATTTCACTTTATGTCTCGTGACTCCGCAGGCAGCTAAGGAAGAGATGCATTAACACACTCATATATCCGTTTACACACCCCTACGGCCCTTACTTGTAAATCAACCATATTCATTCACAGTTTTACCTTCCAGCATTTTCACACATATTGAGTACAGGTGTAATATCAGTCTCTTACAACAGTCATGTTGTAATGTGCCAAAATGCACTGAGTGAGTACAGCATGAACAATGTTACTGACATAAGATAGTCTGGCCACAACAATAACAAAATACAGGAATAAGAACTTAATGGAATCAATATGGGTAATTCTTTAGTAATTACTCCCGCTAGACATTATACAATACAATGTAGAAATAGACACTCACCAGACACTTAATTTGGTACACATGTAGTCAATGTATTTAAGGCATGTAGACATGGTCAAGATGATCTGCTGAAGCTCAAACCAAGCATCAGAATGGTGCTTATCTGCTGGGATTTTCCCACACAACCATCTCTAGGGTTTACAGAGAAAAAGAGAAAATAGCCAGTGAGCGGGAGTTCTCTTGGCAAAAATGCCTTGTTGATGGTTGAGGTCAGAGGAGAATGGACAGACTGTTTGGAAGGCAACATTATCTCAAATAACCACTCAACCAAGGTATGAAGAAGAGCTTCTCTGAATGCCCAACACGTCGAACCTCAGCTAAGGACAGGAAACTGAGAATATCATTTGCATGGCCCACCAAATATCATTTGCATGGCCCACTAAAATTAGAAAAATGTTACCTGGTCTGATGAGTCTTAATTTCTGCTGCAACATTCAGATGGTAGAGTTAGAATTTGGCGTAAACTACATGAAAGCACGGATCCATCCTGCCTTGTATCAACGGCTCAGGCTGGTGCTGATGGTGTAATAGTGTGGAGGATATTTTCTTGGCACACTTTGGGCCCCTTAGTACCAATTGAGCATTGTTTAATGCCACAGCCTACCTGAGTATTGTTGCTGACCATGTCCATCCCTTTATGACCACAGTGTAACCATCTTCTAATGGCTACCTCCAGCAGGATAACACATCACAAATCTCATCTCAAATTGGTTTCTTATACATGACAATGAGTTCACTGTACTCAAATCGCCTCCACATTCATCAGACCTCAATCCAATCGAGCACCTTTGGGATGTGGTGGAACGAGAGATTGGCATCATGGATGTGCAGCCGACAACTCTGCAGCAACTGCGTGATACAATGTCAATATGGACCAAAATCTCTAAGCAATGTTTCCAGCACCTTGTTGAATCTATTACATGAAGAATTAGGACATTTCTAAAGGGAACCCAGTATTAGCAATGTGAAGTAGCCAGTGAGTGTATATCCAGACCAAATGTGGTTTTGCATGTATGCGTGTGTACATTATAATGTTGTATGTGGTATTTAGGATGGAGAAAAGTTCCGGAGGTCTCAACATCTGTCAGTAGCCCTGGGTCTATCCCTCCTCCGGGGTGTCAGTGAGATATACTTGAGGAATAGGGTGTGTGGATGTATGGATGAGGTGCAGAGTTCTTTGCACACAAGGGAGATGTACATCTCCAGCTGCTTTCCATCAACTGCATGTCGTCCTCCTCAGCATGTGTGTGAAACCTGCTGTGTGCAAAACATACTGTGTGAAACATTTTGTGTGCGTCTCTGCGTCTGTTTACAAACGTGGAATTCAGTGGTGTAGGAGCTGCTTGTGTAGGTCAGAGCTAAACCTGGTTCAGATGCACATGTATGGCGTTGGATAAAATGCTTGAACCAAAACGTGAAGTCAGGGCTTGTGACTGTGTACCTGAGGCCAGGTGAAGGATTCGGATACGAAGCTGGGTTGACGATAGGACGGAACGTTCCGGTTGACGCTTCCTGTAAGAGTGGTTGAACCCACACCCACAGCCTCTACAAATCCAATCAGTAGTTGACCTACACTGCGTGCAAATGTCGTAGGTGTTATTGCATGTACTGTAAAAATATTGTGCCCCGGTTAACTCCAACAAGTACAAAATATAACAATTATTTTAAAAGAAAACAATGTGGAAAAGAAAATAGACACCATCTCTGTCAATAACCAAATTACAAGGTGGCTAGAGAATCAAGCATAATATAATATATATAAAAGTCAGTACATGTAAACAGTAAGCAGTGACTGCAGAATACTACTATATTTATTCAAATCTGTAAACAGTAACCACAGTATTCAACTTGTTTATTCAGGAGTGTCAGAATTATCTAAAGTAGCCAAGTTAAAATAAGTATATACTGTACACCGATCAGCAATAACATTATGACCACCTGCCTAATATTGTATAGGTCCCCCTTTTGCCACCAAATTCCAGCCCCATATGCAACAAACTGCAATAGACTGTGTTCTGGTACCTTTCTATCAGAACCAACATTAACTTTTTCAGCAATTTGAGCTACAGTAGCTCACCTGTTGAATCGGACCACATATACTCCAACAGCATAATAGAATTCCTCAAATTCCATCATGGGTTTTGTTTTGGTGTGCCACTCCAATGATTTTCAGTGGCACCATCTGGCCAAACCTATGCAAAATGTCTAAGGGTGCCAATGCAGACTGACACCTTAATGTTCCCATACCAGAACACTAAGACCCATGCCAATAAGGAGATCATTAATGTCACAAACACATTAGAACTAAAGAGCCTGACTTAACGAGATATACATTTATATATATCCTCCTCTATGTGTATCTTAATATACTGTAGGAACCAGTGTTTCACAGGTAGTGGCGATGCAGCATGTAGCCGATCATTTGGAGCTCCTGAACAAAACCAAAAGTTAGATAGATCAAATCCCAAAGCCGGCAAGATGGAAAATAAATCTATTTCTGTATTAGTTAAAATAAATCTATTTCTGTGTTAGTTAAAATAAATCTATTTCTGTGTTAGTTAAAATAAATCTATTTCTGTGTTAGTTAAAATAAATCTATTTCTGTGTTAGATAAAATAAATCTATTTCTGTGTTAG
>JACXGM010000057.1:0-28352 GCA_016801145.1 Umbra pygmaea
GCTATTTAGGGCAGGTTTAGGTGGACATGTGAATATGGCTATTTGGGGCAGGTTTAGGTGGACATGTGAATATGGCTATTTAGGGCAGGTTTAGGTGGACATGTGAATATGGCTATCTGGGGCAGGTTTAGGTAGACATGTGAATATTGCTATTTAGGGCAGGTTTAGGTGGACATGTGAATATGGCTATTTAGGGCAGGTTTAGGTGGACATGTGAATATGGCTATTTAGGGCAGGTTTAGGTGGACATGTGAATATGGCTATCTGGGGCAGGTTTAGGTAGACATGTGAATATGGCTATCTGGGGCAGGTTTAGGTGGACATGTGAATATAGCTATATGGGCCAGATTTTGGGACATGATGACCAGTACAGATGGGCCGAGGTGTGGGCTTGGCGCTCATTACGGACCTGCTGCTGTATGCTGACCAGATAAGACGAGCAGGACAAGATAAGAGAACCGTGCTGCCTAAACAGAACCTCAGCCAGCAACAAACAGACAGCACTAAGTGAATAGTAATTTATTTAAAAAGTATTTGTTTTACTACTAGGAATAACATTGGCTGTTTGTATTTCTGGACTTGCATTACATGAACTGGAAAATGTTTGCTATGTTGTAGAAGTATAGGGAATCAATTGAAATGCTAATGAGAAACATTATAATTTATTAGCAGCTGAAGATTGCATGTTAAGTTAATTCTAACTATAAACAATTATTACATTATATACGTTTTAGTGTATTGTATTTTCTTTGGCTCTTTTTGTTAAGGGATAGGCCTACTTTCTCTGTGTAGTGTGTATGTCTATTAATACTACATAGTGTGTGGTGTGTATCGACAGTAATATTACTTACTCAGTGTGGTGTGTATCTCTGTTGATATTACTTAGTGTGTGTGATGTGTATCACCAGTAATACTGCTTACCCTGTGTGCTGTGTATCACTATTGATACAACTTACTTTGTGTGGTGTGTATCACTATTGATATTATTTACTGTGTGTGGTGTGTACCACTAGTGATACTACTTAGTGTGTGTGGTGTGTATCACTTTTGATACTACTTACTCTGTGAGGTGTGTATCACTATTGATGCAGTATTACCTACTGTGTGTGTATGGTATCACCATTATTACTACTTACTCTATGTGGTGTGTATCACTATTGATACTACTTATTCTGTGTGGTGTATATCACCATGGATTCTGCTTAGTGTGTATGGTGTGTATCACCATTAATACTACTTACTCTGTGTGGTGTGTATCGCTATTCATACTATTTGGTGTATGTTGTGTATCACCATTGATACTACTTTCTCTGTGTGGTGTGTATCACTATTGATAGTACTTTGTGTGGTGTGTATCACTATTAAATAAAAGGAACAGTAAATTATGTTATGTGAGTCCTCTTGCATAAACAACAAAATTATGCTTTTTAGTATATGAACTGACATTTTTTTGTCAGTATATTTTGTATGTAGCTACGTTTTTTTTAGACAGAGAGTGATCCAGAGATAGAGGGAGATGATGAATATGTTGAATTCATGGTCATAGCGCCCTCCTAGGTTGTTTTGAGATATTGCACTATTGAAGAAGTACCTATGGTTCCAAAAACATAAAAATGAGTAGCGAAACAACGTTAATCAAATGTAGGTCCTTTATTAAACTTTTGGGCTAGTAGTCCATGAATACAAATTAACATGGGAGATGACTTTGTGTCAAGGAACATACAGTATATATTAATTTAGTGAACAATTATACAATAATTAACTTGTACACACTGACATTTGTATGATCTTGAGCTGCCTATTTTCCAAAGATAGCTGCATTTCTCCCTGTTAAGTGAATACACAGGCCTCCTTTCAGAGGACATATCCAACAAGGAAAAATGTGTCTGATTTCTCCCTTCAAGGCCAATTCTCTGTGCAAGTCCTCCAACATTAGGAAAATACGTTTTGATCAATATCAGGTCGACATGTGCTACACATTTGAGGGACGATAATAAGACAAAATATTTCGCATTTTAATGCAATAAAGGTTTATTAACACCAGTTGATATTAAAGAAAATTGTTGCACTCATAACCAATGTAAATTTGGATTAAATTACTGTAATTCTTCACTGCTTATCCTGTATAGCTTAATCACATCTATATCTGAGGGGGAAAGCATGTCAGTCTGGAATGTTTACTTTGGTAGTTATGCAACAGGAGCGTTGGCTATTATATGACATTAGTCATGTTATATTCTTGAAGAGAATCCATGGAAATTGTAGATTACAGCCAGACCACACAGAAACAACATGTATTAAAGATAAGAGTTAGGTATTACTGTAACGTAACCCAACATTGTGTGTGAGCCAGTATGTGTGAACAACAGACATCTGTGAGGCCAGGAGACCTCTGCTGCTGCAAAAAAACAAGGTTGGAATTCAGAAAAGTAAAATATGTCAGTGAGTTCAGATTTTTCCTTCCTGAAGGTGAGCTAGTTCTCATTCACCTGGCCCATTGTGATGTACCTAGATAGCGTTCATTGTATTCAAGTGGCTCCATTAGTGTAGACATTACGTCCATTGATATTCAACTGTTGCTTCCCATCCAAACAAATGGTCCCTTTTCCCTGGTTGTGAGCAGTGCAATGGTGGTCAGTGATGCTCGAGCATGGCGAGGGGCTTGGGACTTGGAGGCTAAGACCTCCAAGATGGATGTGTGTTATTGTATGTGTGATGACAGTGGGTTTCAATCAGGTCCTTTACGCTCCAATCCCAGGTAGAGCTGTTGAGGTGCTGAGTCAGGCCTTGCTTCATCGATCCATCAACCCGGGCCAGCTCTGGGCAGGTGTAGTCTCCCCTCTCCCCCCCCCCCCCCGAGACACAGGAAACACCTGCCCCCCGCTCCTCAGGACTTCATCATTCCTCCATCCCTTTGTCTCAGGCGGCCGGGAGCTCAACGTCGCACCGGCAGAAACTGTGAAGGCAGCACTTTTGTGCTCATTTGTTGTCTGTACACAAGAATTAGGAAAGGCAGTGTTGTACTCCTACAACCCCCCCACCTAGAACCATCACACGCACAGCCGACACAGATGCCTGTATGTGTGCACGAGAGACAACGTCATTTGTAAAAGGTAAAACAATAACCATTACATCCCATCTTTATATTATGACATTGCTTCCTTATAAAAAAGATTTTTACCACATAATCACTTTGATGGTGTTGTAGGAGATGAGCCCTGGTTCTAGTGACGTGTGGAGAGATGTGAGTCCATGTTTCTCCTGCAGCAGTAAGTCAATTAGAGTAGCCATTTCCTGAGCAGTACTACTGCAGTCCTCTCCTCTTTTGCTGCTCTACTCAGGTGCTGTAAATAAGGTTTTATTACAACACGCTCCCTGCTTCTCCTGTCCTCCATCAATAGTCCAATCCATTCCAATGTTTCCTAATGTAATCACTACTTCACCCTCTATTTCTCATTGAGACTAACAATAAAGGTCATGGTCACCACTCCGAAATCCTCACCTTCTTGGCCGGACTAAATAAAGCGATATTGACCGTGCCTCTCTCATTTTTAAGGTGGCTGGATTTAGGGTTGAGCTCAATTCCATTTCAATCAGAAAACGAGAACAAATTCCCAGTCCGAGTTTTTTTCATTGAAATGCATCGAAGAGAATTGGAGATTCAGAGCAATCCCTGAATTGACTGGGTAATGGAGTTGACCCCCACACCACCACCCAACCTTGGCTGGATTCCTCCCCCCCCAGGAAGAGTTATCATGTGTGTCGATGACAACCGAAGAGAGAGCCAAGGAGAGTAAACAAGCCAAACGGCTTTATTACTCCCCGAGAGCTCTGTGAACACTCCTGCCGTTGTCTGTCCATATTTAAAAAGCTGAGAAAAATGGTCCGTGTGCAGCCTTGACCTCAAGCTCATTAAGAAGGCTTCAACACTGCCATCGTAACTGTATCAATACACAATACGGCAAAGACCATGTATCAGTCTGCACAGATCATTCAATACTGCAAATCAAATCGAGCCAATTGATTTCATGTTTGAGGAAGTCCCCAGCAGAGCTATCTCTTTGTTAGTCCATGCATCAGAGCATTGTTTTATGAGGACATTTAAGGTAAATTGCTTTATCTTCCAAATCCTCCAAGGACAGATATCCTTTTAGTTCACATAAAGCAATTTGTGTGTTAAAGATTCGTCCCCAACGTAAGCATTCTGTTGTGAGTGGAGGCAAAATTAAAAACGGACAGTTTTATTTTAAAATATAGTAGCGCTTTTGGTTTTCCGTAAATAGTGCATATTCCATGTTAAATAAATTGTGTTTTGCAAAATACGGACATGGGGTGTGGAAGCCGTTTTGGTCATAGCGGGAGACAGAACTGATCAGCCCAAAGAGCAATTCCTTTATGCTGAGGACTTTATGCAGCTATAAACATGGAGTGTTCATGTAGAGCCTTGTGGCTCTGGTATAAGCATTGATAAGAGTCCCTGGCTTTATTGTTTGGCCTTGAGAAGAGAGCACGCTGAGCTGTTTATGAGCCTCTTAAAAAAATAATGTACAGTGATCTGACTTTCCGTAAACTTCCAAAGGCATTTTATGGATGAATTATGGGAGTCAGTCAACAAATTCACATGCAAATTGTAGGAAACGTTTCTTAGCTTTGGACTAAATAGCCTGGACCAACATATGAAAGTTTGCAGCATGAAAAGCTGCATGCTACATTTTCTTTCCTTTTTTTATAATATCAAGTGTAACCACTTTCTAATAAATGGATAAACATTTACATAATGTTTGTTGTCTGAATCCTGAACTGTTTGTTTCATCGGTAGCCCTCGGCCAGGTAAGACTACAATCTAGTGAAGTTTACTCCCATTTTCACCTTACAACACACATACTTAAAAAAAAACAGATAAACACAGGCCCAGAAAAACAAAGCCAATTGCTGCCTTTAGCTCCCAAGAAGTCGTCCGTAGTTACACCACCTAATCTATTTTTATGATGGTGTGATTTACACCCATTTCCTCCATGCAATAGGCCAGGAAACAGATGTTAGGAATTGTTCTTTTACTAAATTCCTGGGAGAGAGATTCTGGTCAACACCGATGTGCGGGCTCGTCTTTGTACTCACTAGTGCAGGGGTGGTAGACGGTGACTAAATTGACTCTCTGGTTTCCCTGCTCTGATTCTCCATTTCCTCACAGTTTCCACTTGCGTATGTCCGTCAGCCCGGAGCCAGGTTGGCCGAGCCTAATGGCAGGTTTCCCTCACGGAACCACCGCTGCTTTTTCCCAGGGCAAGGTCAATGCTTGCCCTCTGTTTCTCCTGCAACACACAGGTGATGGGTGTGACGCTGTTCACATCCAGATAATGAGCTGAACACTGACGTGAATAAACTGCTCTAGTCTATTCTGTTTGAAAAATCGTGTCATGTCAGAGTGAACTTAATAATGAATGGGCAAATAAACAAACAAGTATTTTTTTATCTGCAGTCTGTTACAGTTCTATTATTAATGACATCACTGGATTCTGAACAAAATATTGGAATTCACATAAAGACTATTAGGAGTAAATACAGTTCTTTAGAATGTCAAAAGAGAGTTTTGAAAATATCATGTGGTTTACATGTAATGTGGGCAGGTTATAAATATATCACCACATTTTAAGATGAACGTTTTTATTTGGATCACCATTAGCATACACTTTCTTCTGCCTAACACACCAGCTACTCTTCCTGCGGTCCGCACAAAAAATCAGACATGACAAGTGCTAAAAATCTTATGTGGTGTTTTAATGAATCTATTATTGTATTTCTGTTGGCAGACAACTCTGAGATAGTATGCATGCAAGAGTACACCTTTAATGTATTTTTTTTAAATAATAATGCTGTAGCCACACACTTTTTCTTTTCATGGACAAGAGCGCCATCTAGAGGAATCTAGAAATGTGTTTGATGTCAAGTATGACACTGAAGAGCCTTGTTCAAAATAATCCTAAACCTTTTGTGCACCTCGAATCTACACAAATTTAAATTTTGTAATAATGTATAACAAAAAACAGCTATATAAAATTTAGGACCTAATGTCCAGTGCCAACTACTGTTTAAAAAACAATCAGGAAAATAAATATAGTGACGGAATAACAGGTTACTTTACATGTTTAGAACATCCCAACTATAATAGAAATATATTTTTTTTTACATAACAAGTCTTTCAAGCAAATGTCTTTAACTCTTTTGAAAAGAAAACTGCCAAAATAAAGCTATGGTTTGCATACATTTGTGAGCCGTACATTTTGCATCTCAACCATGTACACTGAAAGAAACTGACCAGCCTAAAATAAAGAGTTTCTGCAATGGGTACCTCCTCCATTAATATTTACTGTATAGGAAGCTTTTGCTGACCAGGGGTTCTGTTACCATAGATATATGATCGAACATAATTTCAGTGTAGAAAGAGGTTACGAAACATGTATTAATTATTTTTAATAAGTGCTGCCTTTAAAAGGGTAGGTTTGGACAAGGTAACTGTGTAATTTAATTAATTTAAAAAATGAATTACTTTTTTTATATTTATCTGCAGGCATTGAGGCCATTAATTGAAATACTTTTTTATACATCTTGTTATAATCAATACACTGTATTGCATTAATTACTCAACTGTGTTAGATTAGTTTGCCTCTGTGAGGTTAGTCGATGATAACATACTATTAGTAACATTTAATGCTAATTACCCTTCATGTCATGAAACAAGATGAAAGATGACAAAAACACCTCACGCTTGGTATGTTTTATCCAACCCCATTTTGAAAGAGAAGATATTTCCACCTGAAGTTGGCAATAATGTGTGGGATAGGTCAGATGTATGTGATCTATCGCAGTGTCGCTCGGGCTGTCACTGTTGTTCACAGAGTAGGGGGTGTGATCAACAACCAAACAAACATGCTGTCCAAGGGTTGGGGCAAGAAGTACACAGAGCATCAATCAAACTCTGTCTGTGTGGAGCTGATACTGCTTTGCACATGCTCAGCTGTGTTCAACTAACCCTTACTTTACACCTAGCCCACTTAACATTAAAGATCACAACTGGGTCTTATTATGATTTGGGTTATTTTATTGAATCATTAGATTTCATTAGATTGAAAGGAAAGGATGCTACTTTAATGTTCCTATGCTTTGTCTAAAGCAGATGTGTATGTATGCACCAATTTCAACTTCAAAATGTTTTCACACATGTTGAATTGATCTCTCGGTTTGACTAATTAAAGAATTAAGTGTTCAGTCCAGTTCCAGTTCAAGGCCTGTCAATGCTTGTTGAAAAGCATTTCTTCCTTCAGTTAGACTGACTTCCTAGTTTTTGAGAGCAAGGCATTTGGATGAATCTCCTTCACATCTGCTGCTCCCCTCAAACTACACAACAGTGTTTGGCTTGGTCTTGTCTGGGACAGAAAGACATTTATTGCATCTGAGCTATTATTGGCTGTACTCCCTGAAGAACATTTTTTTCAGGCATGAATGTTTCCCCTCTTACCCCGCCAGTAGCTACTATGGGCAAATGAACACAGAGCATAAACCACTGTGATGTATGCCAAAGTCACAGCTTTTTCAAAATCAACAAGAAGCCTGTTGGCCATTTCAATGACATTTAGAATACAACAACAGATTCATTGAGATACAGTGGCTCAATAAAGTATCCTTTGTTGCTGTAGAATGTAGAGTATTTGACCAGTCCAACACCCAGAGGCAGAACCCCTGGCCCTAAACAACTACCCGTGTTCTTTAATTAAGGATAGTCTCTGAACCAGAAATAATGTTACCAGACTCAATCTAATTATACGTTTAATTAAAAAAGAAATGTGCTGGAACAAACCATAGGTGCAGTAATATCGACAGTGTGTCAGAGGGCAGAGATGTACTTCATTGATGGAATCCTAGTTTCCCTTAACTTCAACATCTGTGTGATAATAAATGCTAATGCAATATAATGCTTCTCTGGAAACAAAATAACGTACAGAAAACTGTCTAATTTCACAAAATTTTGGAACAACAAATTACATTTTTAAATGTATAGTTTGATGTTAACCCATACGTTTTCAATTAGCTTCAGTGGAGGCTGGTGAACCTTAATTGAGGAGGTTCGGCTCATATTAATATCTGGACTGGATTTAATTGAATGGAGTTAAACACATTAATACTTTTGTGAGATACTGTCCCATTTACAGTACTCCACTCCAGTCATTAACATGTGCACATCTTCGTCAATTAAGTTTCACCAGCCTCCACTGTATAAATTACATTAAATTAATGTTTTTTTTTGCAATGTTTGGTCTTTCACTCTGTTAACAGCATAGCATTGAAACAACCAAAACAAATGCAAACATTTAAAATGTTAATTGGCAATAAATTACTGTTAATGACAGTGACATAGTCTATTGATATTTTTATAGGAGTTGTATTTTATGATCTGACACCCTTTCATGGTACATTCATTTATCCATGACGTTCAGCATTTTAAAGCATAACTTTACTTCACTGAAGTAATGTTTAAAGTCAACAGTATAACAATGTATTTTAAATGTCTAGCAGGGGTATTCAACTCTAACCCTACAGGGTCCGGAGCCTGCTGGTTTTCTGTTTTATCTCAACATTAATTGGACTCACCTGGTGTCCCAGGTCTAAATAAATCCCAGATTAGAGGGTTGCAATGAAAAAGTGTAGTGGATCTGGGTTTGAGGTCCAGAGTTGAGTATGGGGTAGGGCAGTGGTCCTCAAACCCTTCCATGGAGGGCCTAGTGTATCCAGTTTTTTTTTTTACCTTCTACAAGCCTGATGGAGTAGCTCACTAATTAGGTCCTAATTGTTCTCTAATTGAAGGGAAAGACCAAAAACCAGCATACAGTAGGCCCTCCATGGTAGGGTTTGAGGACCACTGGGGTAGGGTATATTGTCACAAACCCCCAATATGGCCTATTGCTTTTATAAAACCATTTACCGATGCTGTTAAAAAAAAGATGTAATATCATAAAACGCAAGAGAATCTAAATCCGCTAGTTCCCTACCTACAACGCTCAAATTAAAATGTGACCTATACTATTCCAGCTATCTAACTGTACGTACACACCGCCACAGACTTGAGCTTCCAAAGAAGCTCTGAACGCCCGGTCAAGGACTCTTGTCAAAAAAGTATAGGAAAGCTTTAGACGCCTTGGGCGCTTTGGCCGCTCTCTGACGTGGTATGATCAGACTGTAAAAATAGGGCAGGACTAGCATACGTAGCCTACCTAAATATATTGTGAGCAAACGAATTGCATTCCCGCTTAAATCGAGGGAACATATTTCCAATAAGAGTTGAACTCATCCTCATATGTGTATCACTGGATCATTATGGATCATTGCGAAGTTGTTGTGTTTGGTGCTGCTTTATTGTTTTGGTTAGAACGAAAGTTTACATAGAATGCTTCTCTGGGATCAGCCAACGCAAAGGACGTCTATATTTTGATTGGTTGCTGGTCGTTAGCCGCTAAACCGCGTTATAACTCATTACCATAAAGTTGAACAAACTTCAACTTTTCTGCTTGACGCTCTGGTCGCTCAACACGCCCAAAACGCCGACTGATTTGTCGGTCCTTGCAGCTGAGAGAAGCTGGCTTCCATTGAAAATGAATGACTTCCGGTAACTTTGGAAGCTCAAGTCTGTGGCGGTGTGTACGTACAGTTAGTTAACTCACTTGTCTGCAGTGGCACAGTTCCCTCGGTGTCCAGTAGAGTGCGGACATTTCTTTGTTTTACTCTACAGGATTTCAACTGACGTCAGCGCGGTTACAGGCTTCTACTGGACAAACAGCAATTCAAGGCATTCGCCATTTTAATGTAGCAAGAGTGTGGGACCTTCAATTTTATGCCTTACGATGAACCGGGCAACTAGATGAAACTTTCATCATAACTGGCCGATCCATTGTGATGACTCTTATGGACTTATTTCGCAGTATGTCATATAGAAGGAAGTTGGAAGTACCCTCTTGACTATATTAAAATGGCTGATATGTTATTCTAACACTGCTTAATTTGTACTCTTTAAGTTTCAACTAAACCTAACCCCTGAACCGCATTCTCATTTTAGCCACTGCAAGACGGTCAAAAACACGTTTTTGGACGGATTTCTCCGTTTATTTTTGCACGGTACAATATGGATGTTTGTCTTTACCCGACGTAATTTAGGGTCGGGTTTGAGGTTAAGATAAGGGTCAATGTAAGCAGTTAACTTTTATGTCGGTGCCCAACAGGCGTCATACAGTATACATAATGAATATAGGCACGTTTCCACATAGGATGTTAGCCGACCGTCGTCAAAAACGTTAACCGTTTGCAGATTACCGACAAATAAAATGTAATAGTTATATAGAAATCTTATCTGCCTATATGATATTATGAACCAGCGTGCCCTATCGGTTCATTAGTGTAACTACACCCAACGGTTCAAACCAGTCACGTGGTACAATATCTTCCTTTCCGCTCAGAACGAAGGAGGATACGCTGCAAAATGGAGGTGATGATATTATAAAGAAACAAATGTGTTTATTAATATTTGTGTATTTTATTGACGCGCACCATAGTTTTAAGTGCAATCTTAGCAAATAGGCATTTTAACATTTTAGGTACATCAACTGAAATGTACGCATTGTATCCGCATTTTGGGGGAGGCGATGACGTTAGCGCCTTAGCTAAAGCTTTAGTTAACTCACTGCATGTTTCAACATATACTTCTGTTAATAAAACGAGTGTCTTGCCAGTAACAAAGAATTATGGTTACAATGTTGCATAAATGTTGATTTAATATGTGGAAATACTGTCGACATTTCAACGTTGACGTAAATATGTCGGTGTAGCTTATTGTTTAACATTAGGAGGCCCAACATGTAGGACAACCTACGCCTCAACACGCCTATCCTTTTCATAATGGGAGGCAGCTACGTATATACTATTTGATTTTGTAACACATTTCATAGGTTATTTTATAACAGTGAATCGCTGTTTTTCTCGAATGTTACAGAGTTAGAGGTGATGTAGGTAACTAACTGTTCTTAAAACGTGTTTTCGTTTTTTCATCTGCAGTTTATGCCTTAATGTGGGCTGGCTGTTTTCTGCCCACCACCCATAAAATTACTTATTTCTCACCCCAAACATTATAACTGACTGGCACAGTGTTATAATGCAGGTCATCAGACTCTACACATTTGAATAAAAAAACAGAAAAATCTCCGTTTAGTCTTTTAAGCTTAAAAAAAATTATTGAACAGAGGAAACAATACTTACACATTAACCAGTTGGTTTGAATGCTGATTGGCTGATAGCCATAGTCTATGAGATTGTATACCACCGGTATGACGTCATCACATTTACATTTTAGTAATTTGAATTACCATAGCTGATTTTCAGCATTAGAACCCAGCAGATGTGGGTAAAAGTAAGAGTAAGAGTACTCTGCTGGGTTCAACCATTTTGGGATGTTCGCAGTTACAACCTAACTTACCTGGTAAGGGGAGTTCATTACTAACCAATGACCATAACTAGTCATTTTTTACTCTTTATTTTCATTTTATAGATCACTGTAAAGTTATGAACTTCCTTTACTTTTTCATTTTGATAATAATGAGGAACTTCCCAAAATTTGTGAACCCAGCCGAACCCAGAAAATTACTCTTACTTTTACCCACCTCTAGAACCCAGTATATATGAGCAATAAGGCATCTTTGGGGTTTATGGTATATTGCCAAAATACAGCTAAACATCGTCTATTGCACTCCGTAATAATTTGTGCCTTAGTCGTGGTACATTGGCCTTATACCACATATATATGACTTTTCTGTTATTGTATATTTATATTTTGTTTAATGTATTGTTCAATGTTTAGTATTGATCCCAGCCAGGATACTGTAATTAACTGCTAATTTTGTGTAGCTAATGAGGAGGAACTTAATAAAATCACATTCCTGAAGATTTAAACTTTCATTGTTATGTGACATACGTTCCTGTTTCAAATAATATCAGGGCCGTGAACCTAGAGAGCCTGAGCAGCTCAGGAAGCTGTTCATTGGGGGCCTGAGTTTTGAAACGACTGAGGAAAGTTTGAGGCTGCATTTTGAACAATGGGGCAAACTCACCGATAGTGTGGTACGTATTTATTTTATTCACATTTAATTTTACAGAAGTTAACAGTTGCGTTACAAGAAGAGAATTCATAGCGTTACGGTAATGTGAACATATATGTGGGTTTCTTGCAGGTGATGCGTGACCCAAACAACAAGCGCTCACGAGGGTTTGGCTTTGTTACATACTCTCGCGTGGAGGAGGTGGATGCCTGCATGGCAGCTCGCCCTCATAAAGTTGACGGGCGTGTTGTTGAACCTAAAAGGGCTGTGTCCAGAGAGGTAAGCCAACTGCTTCATGTTCTGGAAGATTTTCTGTGTTTGATGTGTGACAGTCGTGCGCTCAACAATGCATCTCTCTCAGGATTCAAATAGACCAGGTGCTCACCTGTCTGTCAAGAAGATATTTGTTGGAGGTATCAAGGAGGACACAGAGGAACACCACATCAGAGAATACTTTGAGCCATATGGGAGGATCGAGTCTATTGACATTATGGAGGAACGGTCCACTGGGAAGAAGAGGGGATTCTGCTTTGTTTCCTTTGATGACAATGACACTGTGGATAAAATTGTTGGTGTGTATTTATGGTTGTTCCAGCCATTTATTTGTTATTTTGTACATGTCTAACTATTCCTTCAGCTAAGCACTTCCTTTTATTTTATTTTCAGCTCAAAAATACCACACAATAAACTCCCACAACTGCGAAGTCAGAAAAGCACTCTCAAAACAGGAAATGATGGAGACTTCCAATCAGAGGAGTAAACACTAACAATTCTTTTATTTGTACAAATTATGTTTTCAGGGTAGCATTTGCACAGCACGCTACATTGTCAACATCTTGTTTTTAGACAGGGGTGGTGGCTCTGGAAACTTCATGGGTAGAGGTGGCAACTTTGGTGGTGGCGGCAACTTTGGACGAGGTATGCTTTCTTTGTATTATTATTTTTATCCCCTGCCAATTGGTCTTGTCCAATTCCCACTGACCATGCCTTGTCGGCAGCTCCGCAACTCCTGCAACAGATGCGGGATGTTGACGGGTGCTCACATGGTTCATCCAACCACATGTTGTCAAGCCGGACAAGTATTTTCACTGCTCATCTTTTTGATTGATTGATTTATTTTTGGATTAAGACGATAAAACACTAATCCAAAGAATGACATGCTAAAGTAAAATACTTATTTCCAGCACAGTCCTTGGTGTTACATACATAAAACAATAAACAAGAAGCAGACAAACTCAGACTAAAAAGACAAACAGTATTAGGAGGGGCATCACATACAACAATCTAAATAAGAAACACGGTAAGAAAACACGGTCTAACACAGAAGCCTTAGTCAGCTCATGCACATGATGATTACAGTCAACAACTATAGTTCCGTGATTGAATTTACAGCCGCCCAATCTGGACAGGAGTTGCTGGAGAGGGACGTGGCAAGGTAGAAAATCTGACTTATCTATCCAAAATCCAGAGCAGTGCTATGCCAGTTTGCGCTGCCTCTTGTAGAAGGGGCCCGGGCAAAGTCTGAGAACCCGTAGTCAGGCTCGAACCACTGACTGTCATGATGTAGACTGTCCTGCAATGCAGTAACTCAGGCCACTATGCGAGGTGGACCCTGTGCTCTTTTTACATTTTGTAAAAATGTTACATTTGGAACTTCAGGAACATAAATCGCACTATATTTCTACATAACTTCTACTTAACTTGGTTTTGTAACAGGAGGTTATGGTGGAGGACGAGGTGGCTATGGAGGGGATGGATACAACGGAGATGGTGGGCATTTCTCTTAAGCACTACTGCACATTTGTATAACAAATGTGACGTTAAGATGCATTGTTAATACAGAGCCTCTTGGAATATGTGTTTTTGACTTTGTATAACCTTAGAATTGAGTGCCTTTTGCATGTTTCTGTCCAGGTGGGAACTATGGTGGGGGGCCTGGCTACGGAGGTGGGCGTGGTGGTGGGTATGGAGGAGGAGGAGGCCCTGGCTATGGTAACCAGGGAGGAGGAGGCTTCGGAGGGGGCTATGATAACTACAACGACAGAGGCAATTTTGGAGGTAGGAACTCCTGTTTTCACCCGTGTTTTGTCATGACTCATAATGTGTTGTTTTGAGCTGGACCCACAGTAATTGCATGTAATGTCGGATATTCTTCTCAACGTAAAATCTCTTGGGCTCCTAGGGAACTTTGGTGGAGGCGGTGGCAGCGGAGGAGGAGGTGGAAATTACAATGACTTTGGTAACTACGGAGGACAACAGTCCAACTATGGCCCCATGAAGGGAAACAACTTTGGTGGCAGAAACTCTGGCGGCCCCTATGGAGGTGAGTGTCTTCTCCCTGAGCCAAACAACGTGATATGCTTTCTGATGTTGCGACGGCACAACACTCACCTGCCAATTGTTCATTGCAGGGGGCTATGGCTCAGGAGGTGGAGGTGGAGGTGGAAGTGGAGGTGGAAGTGGAAGTGGGGGTGGTTATGGCTCACGGCGATACTGATACTATGATTCTAGGGTAAGTTCCATTTGACAGTACTGTACATACATAACTGTATAGTACAGTGTGAGCCCACGCAAGACTAGAATAACTATTTGTTTTATCCTGTATCCATTCAACAGGCTACAGTTCTTAGCAGGAGAGGAGATGAGCAAGGATTTGTCAGGAAAGCTGCAGGTTACTGTACTTTTAGGCAGTCGTCTGAAAGTGTTTAGCGGAGCAGAGGAAGTCAGACAGTTACTGCAGCATAATGGGAGACTAATCCTAAAAGACTACACACAAGCTACAAGTGCAAGAGTGTAGCTTGTATCTTCCTTTTATGTTGGTAGATGTTTCCCCTCTTTTTATAATTTTTCCTTTTGTGTATCTGAAGTGTATTATGTATTGTTGTGCCTGTGGAATCAGGAGTAAAATGAAAAATCATTATTTCTAACTGAAGTCCGTTTTGAATGGTCCTGAATTATATTGTCTGTAGATGGATAGTTTTTTCTGGTCTTTGTTGTTTTTGAAGAACTTGGCTCTGTAAAAAAAAAAGCATAGACGCACGCATTAGGTCCTGAAATTAGCTCTAGCAGTCCTTTTTTCTTTTCTTTGAAGTTAACATGATTGCAAGTCTCAGTGTCAAGTGTAATATGATTTTGTATTTCAACAACAGTATGTATTCATTAATTTCATTAGTGTAACAAGTGGTTATAAGTAGTGCAGATGATAATTTGAGGAAATGTGTTTTACACTACTTGTATGCCGTAAACAGAATTCTAGATTGTACAAATATTTTGACAATTGGAAAAAAGTTAAATAAAGTTGTGTAGTAAAGTATTTTGAAGTATAGTGCATCATTGGCTCAGAGAGAGATTTGAGGATTGGATTTTTGTCATGTCTGTCATCACTGATCAAGTGTAGCAAATCCACAAAAGAATGTATTGTTTTCTCTGAATGCCCTCGAATGTTTTCTTCTGGCTGGATGGAAAGGGAGTCTTGGCTAGTCCTAGGTCCAGACACACCACGCCTAGCCAGCATCCTAGCCAGCACTAGTAGGATTGTTACAGCTACAAGCCACATCAGTTGAGCCTCAGCGGCCCAGTATGGAAGATTGCAGATGACTTTCAGACAGGACGTCTTCAGCGCCAGCACAGAGGACAAGGCAGCATGTTTTAAGAGAAAAGAGAAGGCAGCACGGAGAGACGCACCCTTGGAGAAAAGCTTGCAGTTTCGAGCCTGGTAGTAAGCATCGGTCACTCGAGGCTAGCTATACCTTTGAAGATCAGCTGATGCTAGTCAATAAAGACTAACTAGCGATCCTGGACACTTGGAGATCCTGTTGAGTCAGATACGGCAGATTACCAGGAAGTTCTTACTAGCTGTCAGACCTTAAAGGGGAAAGGGATGTGAGTATTTCACAAGCAGTGGTAACAGAAAGAAGATTGGAGAAGGTAAGAGTAACCACTTTGCTTGATTTACAGATCGGGAAAGAAGCATTCTGACTACTGTTAAAGGCTGAAAAATCTCTAATGACACGATTACATGGAGATTTCTGGATGGGTAAGACTTAAGTATTTCTCAAAATATGCTATATGTAAAGGCCTTCCCAGACTTTACGTTGGATTTAGTCTTTTGCGATAATTACCTGTCACTGCAAATGTGGCCAAATGAAAATCTTGATCAACTTAGCCAGATGGTAGGATTATCTTGTCACCTACTGTGATTGGCTTGCAATGCTTGCTGAAAGCGCCACGAAAGACAAACCTACTATTAACTAAACAATGCTCTCGCAGGTATTTAAATGTGCAATTATCACATCCAGGAAAACGGCATAGGTAAAGTACGGTTACGTATCCGGTAGTGAATGCGCCTGTGCAATTTTTGTCATATCATTTTGTCTCAGTCTATTTATGCTTATGTCACAATTCCACAAGTTATCCATCCATCAGGTAACATTGGATAATCATAAAGGCTTCGAGATTGTTTAGATGCCAGCATGACATGTTTGCAGTGTTCAGATTAGTTGGCAAAATCCTCTTGTTACACCAGCCACTCAACTCAATAATGAAGTGTTGTCACAGCCAACAACTGCTCATAAGTGTAGATTTAGACCCTTTAACGCTGAAGTAGCCAAGACGTCTGACAACGGTTTACAACGTAAGCATCTTCCCAAAATATGAAAATGTGGGATTAAATTTTTTTTTGGCAGAAGGCATCTTAAATCGTACAGTCTGTGAGGGCCTTGAGGCTACACACGCAAACATTTAAATAAGGGTGAATAAATGCTGTCAAATTCCTCAAGAATGAAGGCTTACTATGTATTGTTTCTCACTCTGAAACAAGTCTATAGGCCAATACAAATTTAAACTAACTTCAGCAATGGCAATCTAAAGAGTGATTGTGTGTGTTTGAGCATGTTTTTAGTGACAATTAATTACATGTTTAGTTTGATGTTACTTAACGATGGGTCTAGCCATTAAAAAATAAAACCGGCTCACACGTTCCAAATACTTTAAGTGATTTTAAGCTAGCAGTGGCTAAATTACCATCAAAATTTGTTTCTCTTGACCAATAGACTTCTCTCAGGCTGACAAATAATCTAACGTCAGTGTTTCCAGACTTCTATGAAATAGACCTCTTAGGCCTACATTTAATTTAAGTGAAACAGTTTTTTGTTCAAAAACAAATGGCATTTAATAAGTATGCTAAGCTTTTCTCTGTGGACACGATGTGGACATACCAGTTATTAAACATTCATAATCTATTTGAGATATATTACATGTACATTTTTCTTTTTGTAGGCTTAGGTAACATCATTTGTTTAAGTCAACGGGTCATAAGCTTTAATTTTCAGTGGACAATTACTTTAACTCGGCCTTACACAACTGTAGTCACATAAGGGAATCTTATCTTTTGATATTATGTTCTGTATATTTTTTTAGGAAATGTTCTATATTAAAGAGGAATGGAAGCATTTTCCAATTTAGAATACTACATTTGAATACCTAAATTCATGTAATGCAGACTTTTTCATGATTCCAATTTGACCATGTCAAAGCTGTTGTGTCATTTACAGGGTAGAACATTTTCTGACTCCTGATTGCTTCAGTAAGACTGACAGCCATATACACTGCTCCAAAAATTGAAAGGGAACATACAATCACAGTATTACAAGTCAATTGGACTCAGAAAATCAATCTGTCCAGTTAGGAAGCATAAACAATTGTGAATCAACGTCACCTGTTTTGGTGGAAATGAAAGGGACAACAGGTGCACTGGAGAGGCAACAGCAAGTCAACCCCCAAAAAAGGAGTGTCCTTGGAACTACTGGTAGCATGAGGTGGTACCTGCAGCCCATTCAGGTTTAGGTTGCACAGGTAGTCTAGCTCTTCCAGGATGGCACATCCATATGGTTTGCTGTGTCTACCATTACAGTAGTCTCAAAAGCATGAGGAGACCTGCATAGGGCCGTAGAAGGGCATCATTCCAGCAGCAGGACTAGTTTCTGCTCCTTTGTTCAAGGAGGAACACTGCCAGAGCCCTAAAATATGGTCTCCAGCAAACTACTGATGTCCATGTTTCTGACCAACTGTCAGAAACAGACTTCATGATGGTGGCATGAGGGCCCGACGTCCTCTAGTGGGACCTGTGCTCCCAGCACCATGCAGCTCGATTGGCATTTTCCAGAGAACACCAGAATTGGCAAGTTCACACTGAGCACATGTGACAGACGTGATTATGGAGACGTCGTGGTGAAAGCTATGCTGCCTGTAACATCCAGATTTTGATCTTTAATATATTTTGTTCATCAAGACTCCATGTTTGATTTAAATGTTCCTTTAATATTTTGAGCAGTGTATTTCAAAATGTTAATAAAATATTTTGTGTATTTTGCAGTACATGTTTGTTTAACTTTAAAAAATAGTCACTACCCAAAGATTATGGGTTTAAATGTCAAAACTATTACTCATTTATGACAGCATTGCTAGATTTAGTGCTTTTAAAAGTGGAAGAATCTCAGTGGTTAACTGTTAACTTTATATATTACATTCAATAATTGGAAGCATGTCAATGAGCATGATGGGAATTTATATTTTATTTGAAAATGTTGTTACCATTTGACTTGGTTCAGGACTAGGGAACTGGAATAGGTTTCTGGGTCAATGTTAGTGCACAGATCTCCACAAGATCTTCCTTCAGGAAGGAAACTTCAGCCTATAGCTGGCTTTTGTGGTAGCCTATTAGTATTGTGGGAATCACAATTGGTTCCTCTGAACCCATTTTTCTTTGCCATAATTGTAGATGAATAAGGGCTGACCATAATGGAAGGCGTAGAATTAGAAATGTTTGGGACCAAATAATACCTGTAATTATTGCATAATTAGATTTGAAATTGGACAAGCAAAGCTACGGCTTCTCTAGTGAGAATGTTTGAAGTAGGGTTTGAACCCCAGTTTCTAGGGTTGCACACTATACATGGGTATAGATCACCAGATAATGACATTTGATTTGTGTTTTTTACAAACAACCATTGGTAATGTAACTAGTTTGATTCCAACTAAGCTAACTTTAGCATTAGGAATGTTGGCAAACATCAAGCTAACTAAAATCCGTTGGTCCTTTTAAATAATTACTTGGGTATGTTTACTCCTATTATCAGTGGAGTAATACAATTTTGAGAGTGTACACCTCTCACATTTTTGTAAATATTTTAATATAACTTTTCATGTGACCACACTGAAGAAATTACACTTTACATTGTAGCAAAGCAGTGAGTGTACAGCTTGTATAACAGTGTAAATTTGCTGTCCCCTCAAAATAACTCAATACACAGCCATTAAGGTCTAAACCGCTGGCAACAAAAGGGAGTACACCCCTAAGTGAAAATGTCCAAATTGGGCCCAAAATGTCCATATTTTGTGTGGTCACCATTATTTGCCTTAACCCTCTTGGGCATGGAGTTCATCATAACGACACAATTTGTTCCTGTGTCAACATCACGGAGCTGGTGGATGTTAGAGACCTTGCACTCCACCTTCTGTTTGAGGATCCCCCACAGATGCTCAATAGGGTTTAGGTCTGGAGACATTCTTGGCCAGTCCATCACCTATACCCTCTGCTTCATAGCAAGGCAGTGGTTGTCTTAAAGGTGTGTTTGGGATTGTTATCATGTTTGAATACTGCCCTGCGGCCCAGTGTCCAAAGGGATGGGATCATGCTCTGTTTCAGTATGTCACAGAACATGTAGGCATTCATGGTCCCTTCAAAGAACTGTAGCTCCTCAGTGCCAACAGCACTCATGCAGGGCCCAGACCATGACACTCCCACCACCATGCTTGACTGTGGGTAAGACACATTTGTCTTCGTACTACTCACCTGGTTGCTGCCACACACACCATCTGAACCAACTAAGTTTATCTTTGTGTCATCAGACCAAAGGACATGGTTCCAGTAATCCATGTCTTTAGTCAGCTTATCTTCAGCAAACTGTTTGCGGGCTTTCTTGTGCATCATCTTTAGAAGAGGCTTCCTTCTGGGACGGCAGGCATGCAGACCAATTTGAATCAGTGTGCAGTGTATGGTCTGAGCACTGACAGGCTGACCCCCCACCCTTTCAATCTCTGCAGCATTGCTGGAAGCACTCATACGTCTATTTCACAAAGACTACTGGGTATGACGCTAAGCACGTGCACTCAACTTTGGTCGACCATGGCGAGGCACTGTTCTGAGTGGAACCTGGCCTGTTAAACCGCTGTATGGTCTTGGCCACAGTGCTGGAGCTCAGTTTCAGGGTCTTTGCAATCTTTTTATAGCCTAGGCCATCTTTATGTGGAGCAACAATTCTTTTTTTTCAGATCCTCAGAGAGTTCTTTGCCTTGAGGTGCCATGTTGAACTTCCAGTGACCAGTATGAGAGCGACAACACCAAATTTAACCACACCCTGCTCCCCATTCACACCTGAGGCTTGTAACACTAACAATTCACATGACATGGGGGAGTAAAAATGGCCAACTGGGCCCAATTGGGAAATTTTCACTTAGGGGTATACTCACTTCTGTTGCCAGAGGTTTAGACCTTAATGGCTGTGTATTTAGTTATTTTGAGGGGACAGTAAGTTTACATTGTCATACAAGCTGTACACTCACTACATTACATTGTAGCAAAGTGTAATTTCTTCAGTGTTGTCACATGAAAAGTTATAATTGAATATTTACAAACATGTGACGGGTGTAATCACTTTTGTGAGATACAGTATGTCAGGTTTTCAAGAGTATTTTTGGGCTTTTCCTTGGGTCCCGGGCAAAATCCCCTTGCCTACCCTTGACATTGGCTGAATAAATTGGTAGGAAAAAGTTTGAAAGATCGAAGTGCAGATGTTTTTTTGCATAGGGCTTCATTTCAATGCGTTTATAGCCTACATTAAGTCCAGTGACTGGATTGGTAGAGATCTTTAAAAAAAACATTCAAGAATTTGCAACAAAAATGTAAACGTCTTTCAACAGATTTCTAGGCCGTTACATATCAACTCTCAAATGTTTTTCCAGATACTGACGTAAAACAAGGAACCAATAAAACAAAATGGCCACTTAGTTGCCTGACGATTTGAACCTACTGCTTCTGTTCCTCTTTAATCAGTAGCTTTGTTAAGTAACATTTGAATATCTGATAAATTAAATGGTCATCTTTTGCCCTCCTGTCAAAGGTAGGTATCACATTTATGCACTTAATTGTGTTTATTTAATAAAGACATCACACATTAAAGGAATTAGTGGTATCTTTCATGTGTTATTGTTTCATAAGGTCTGTATGTTAATGGATCTATTTCTAGAACTTCAAACCATAAAACAGAACCACTTTCTCTTAAGTGACCATCTTACAAATGTCTTAATTTTAAAATCAGAAAAATAAATGTCTATGGGATACTGATTCCTCACAAAAGCATAGCCTAAAATGCATAAAATATATTAAAGGCAGATTGGCAAACGCCTGTCACCCTGTGGTTGAACTCCTCATGGCCACATCACAATTCCATTTCAAATGGCAAGATATCCAACTTTATAGTATGTGAAATAATTGTCCAATCTGAACTACTTTTTCAGATGTTAATAATAAAATCAAATTTATGTTCTACTGTTTTTGTAAGCTGGAAACTAGAAGGAAAGCTGTTCACTCCACAAAACTCTACATAATCCATCATAAAAAAAACAAATACTCCTGCTATGATTTTTTGCCCCCCTCACATCCTCAAAGTTTGAATCGATTTAAAGGGCTCTGGGTTCAAATGTAATGTTTGTGGGTGAAAGGACTGGAACTGCAAATAAAAACGCGCTGTGCTTTTTCAATGTTTGTCCAGCGGACTTTTGAAGATGTCGTGCCTGGTTCACACGGTTGTGGAGTAAAGGCATTTAGAAGTATTTACTAATTGTTTGGACTACACAGATTACTGTAGAGTCAAATGATTCAGATTCATTTTTCAGAGTTGCACTTGCCAATGCAACTTTTAACTTAAGAGTAACTTGGTTTGTTCTGTTACAAAACATAAGATGATCTGTCACCAAAGCATATGTGCATCTGCCTATGCATGCTTTAGGCTTCATTACAAGAACACAATGTGAAAAATAAGCAAACAACAAACTGACTATATAAATAGTTTATTTCATAATAAAGCACAAGTCATCAGATACAAAATAAATGGAGCTGCAAATCAGAGTAAAGTTTATAAAACAGACTTAAGTGATTGCAACAGTATAATTACAATACTAAAACATGATATATACAACACACATTATCTCAATAGCAAATAATGTATTTACAACCAGTATCAGGAAAACAGACCAGTAAAAAACTAAACTCAAACTGAGATTTAAGAATACTAGGCAAAAACTATATAATAGTTCTGCTGTTTTACTAACGCTGAAAGTCAAACAATTACAGAGTTATTCTTTGCATAGTATTATTACTAATGCAGTACCGAGTAGTAAAGCGGAGAAGTGCTAGTTGCCTGTTTTCTTGAGTGTATTTTTGACGCGGGGGACGAGGAAGACTGTGCCGTCAGTGGTTTGCTGGAGAGAGTACTCAGACGGGGAGTAGGGCTTTCCCTTCTCGTCCCTCAGCAGGCTAAACACCTCCAGGTACAGTGTGTTGAGCTGAAGCTTCATCTGCCGCACGCTACTGCTGTTCTCGCTCTTCTCCTTCTGCAGACGCTCCTTCTCCTCCTTCAGGGAGTCCAGGTCATACTCCAGCTCTACGATGTTCTCCATCTTGCGCTTGCGGCAGTTCTGTGCGGCAACCTTGTTTTTGCCCCGCCGGCGGATGTCTCTGACCAAGGCCAGCTGGGCCTCGTTGAGCTGGTGCTTGGACATCATCTCATTGAAGTCGTCCACGGGAAGGTTGATGATCATGTCCACAGTGAAGGGGATCTGTAGGGTCTTGGCTCGCTGCTCGTCTCTGGAGAGACGCTTCTCTGAGCGCCTCGTCTTCTTGTCTTTGGTGAAGGGGGATTGGTTGTAGCCAGCCTCTTCGTCCGGCTCGGTCTTGCCATGCTGGGGCTTTTTGTCATTCTGCTGAGGTAACTCGGCGAGAGGTGGCTGAAGGCCATCTGGTTGGAAAGACAGCGAGAACATCTCGTAGTAGTCAGAATCGGCACTCTCAGGGTTCATGTCCATCTCATCCATGTCTGAATCACTGTTGCCACCAAAGCAGCCGTCCCCATACGTAGATTTGTCGGGGGAGCTCGATTGTGGGCTTGTTTCAACAGACACGCCGGAATCAGAATCTGGACATTCTGGAATTAGCTCAATTTTGATGCCCCTGTCAAATACATCTCCAGGAGAAAGGTCGTGTAATTCCATTGCTGTAAATTCAGACTCGTTTGGTATCTCGGCCAATAGGTTAACTCCATTTTCTTCGACACAAGGCAGAGGGACTCCGGTCACTTTTGTGTTGATAATGTCTGGGTAGAAGACATCAGAAAATGCGTCTTTGCTGTAGTGAGTGTTTTGGTCTGGAGCTTTCAGGGTCATCTCACTCAGGTGGTCATGAGGAGCCACATTGGTAAAACGCTCATCAAAGGCATTGATTAACTCCGATGAGCCAACATCTGTGTTTGATGCCAGGACGGGCAGTGGGTAGAAGCTGTAGTTTGCCTCATGTGCTTCTGGGGTGTCGGTAGTGTGCAAATATCCTCCAGTCTGCTCCAGTGTGTTCTCTAGTTGCATGTTTAAACATTGCTGGAAAACAAGATTTAGAAGTGTGAAAACAAATCCAGTTACGCATGCAGTTTAACACGTCTGAATGTAAAGGTATTTTTGAATATGCATTGTGCGATTTTTGGTAATATTAGAAAGAAAATACGGTATACTAGGTTCTAAAGAATGTGAATTTAGGCACCCTAGAGCTTAAACTTAGTTTATCCCCTTTCGTATTGTCACTCCTGTTCACCTGTCTAAAGGTTGTGCCCACACTGCAAACTCATTGGACATAGCTCCGGATTGATTGACAGCTCAGTCAACAGGACTTCCTCTACTTTAGCAAACCATACGTCAAATTTGTTGGATTCCCTACCTGACGCTCAGTAAGTGGATACCTGGAATAGCCTTGAACATGTTAGGTTGCAAGCTAACGATGCTAAGATGATGATTCTACTTAAATTGTGCATATAATATAAACAATAAACTATACATCCAGACTAAAATGGGGGTCTACAAAATAATTGCAATTACAAAAATCACAGACCATCTTTAAGTTATAATATGGGGAACAGCTTTTTGTAGGTTTCAAAATGTTCTTTTATATCCAATAGATGCAAAGATATTGCTATATCAACAGACGTTTGCCTTAATTTACACCATTTACAGTCTGTATTTTCTAGTTATCCCATTCAAACACACACAAAAGTATGTCCTATGCATGCCCTGCTGTTGTTATCCATGCATTCTTTGGTTGCTGTTTTACACCAGAGCATCATGCCATTCAGTGGTAATATGTGCCCATTGTACCTGCAGCTCAGGGAGTGACAAAAGCTCCATCCAGGCCTGCTCCAAATCTGGAGAGGTCCTCCGTGAGAGCAGTGGGCCTGGGGGAAGGGAGGGCTGGGGCAAAGCTACCGGCTCAGAGGCCATCATGAGGTGGCTGCTGTGGGGGGTGGGAGCCACGGTGGTGTCTAGACAGCCTGTGGTGGTCTACAACACAAAGGACACAACCACTGTAAAAGACAGGTACATACAACATTAACCATTGCTCAGGAGAAGTTGTTGAAAGCATATTAAAGCCGATGGTGAATGTCTGCACACTTACCGCCGCTGCCTCTACCAAAGGAAATGTCTCTGCCAGCAGCTGCATACATTCATCAAATGACATGGCGTCCCCAGATTCTGTGAAACTGACATTCTGAAAGCACAGGGTTGACACTCTTCATCTAAATATCCACTGTTCAAATATCATTTGTTTAAACATGTTTGTGGCACGTGTTGACTAGGCAGCAATGGGAGTCTAGTGCCACCTTAAAAGCTCCACGGAACAGTTTCTATAGAGCAAAATCCACCCATGCAAAATTCAAAGCTACCTGTGTTATCCTAATTACAATGTAGGAGTGGGTTGCCTAGCGCAGCAGCAGCTGTGCCCAGTGCAGAAAGGGGAGTGGCCAGCTATGAGTGACTGACAGCATTGTGTACTGTGCGCTCTACCTGTGTGAGATGAGACTGCGCTGTGGCAGATTGCGGTCGCTGTCCGTCGGTTGCAAGGCGGGGCACAAACTCTCCAGTCTCCTCGTCCAGCTGGAGTTCAGCCAGCAGGGCGTCTTCCTGCTCTTGGTGCAGCAGCCGCCTCTTCTCCTCCTCCTGCTCCCTCAGGCGCTGCAGCTCGTGCTCCTTCTGGCGGTGCCAGTAGTCGAACACCTCCCGCCTCGCGCCCAGGTCTATGTCCTGCCTCCACAAGATGTCGATGAGGTCCACATCCTGCCAATGGGAGAACAGGTTAGACTGGAAGTGAAGGAGAGAGGCGAGGCAGAACGAAAAAGTCGTGATCCTATTGTGGAGCTGAATGGCTGCCTGCGCTCGAGCGAGCGCCACACCCTGTCCCCTCAGGTGTCGGCCTACTGACGACAAACACTAGCAAAGTCTGTAACGAGGAAGGAACAGTGTGAATAATAGATGCAGCGCTCCAAACCCCAAGAGCTTGTTTTCCGCCCACAGGGAGGAGGTGCCGTTCAGCTGTCTCTGCGAGCAGAGAAAAGCAGGAATGTAGTCAGACTTCTAAAATACATGAAAAAACAATAGAACAAAATCTAATGTGTTTTTTCCCCCCCTTAAAGGCTTCAATCCCAAATTAAATAAATCAGGGGAATATTGTTTATACAGCCTGAAATTGAATTTAGTTCAGATGTTATGACACTACACTCCAACACAAGGTCACTATACTGAGTATTTTGAGAACCGATTTTGAGTGAGACTGGTATTTGGTAATAGAGAGATAAGGTTTACATCTGTCTCCACTTGTGTTTACCACATGTTTATTCCAAGACCACTTAAACCCCTTCCTATCCCACACAGTGCCTAATGTGCATTAGTTGTCTGTGGGTTAAAAGCAGGAATGTCCAAAAAACTGTGCTGGTTCCCTGTGGGCCTCTTCTGACATCCATTAAACAGAGCTTATTTACAGAAGGAGAGGTTTCACAAGGGCTTTGGTAGATTGCGTAAACCCAACCTATTAGGTCAAATGGAAAGCGCTGAGCATGTGACTTAATTATCATGCCAATAAAGACAAGAAACAGTGGGTCACATGACCAGACAGGATGTAAAGAGAGACAGGTCAGATGACAATATAAGTAAAAGGAAGTGTAAAGAGGAAGTGTTATTGTAGTTATTTAGATCTTGCTAATATGTTTTAAAAAACAATTGATTTACACAAAAACCCATGGTCTTACAAATGAATTGAGATAACAAGTAATTGACTTGTAACCGCTGACCAAATTAAACTACAACTGTCATCATATTACTTCTGATTACTTTTTAAAGTTGTATTCAGACAAGGATACGAGCATCAGGGATGCAAAACAGAGAACACTTGAACCCAATGGCTCCAAGGGTTATACATCAAAGTCGGCGTGAGTTCATAATGTTAAAGACTGTAACGTCCCAAGGTCTGGTCAGTAAAAACAAGTCCCACTATTATTCTTGATCTGAGTAGTGAACACAAACAACCATACGTAATACATTACAGCTGCTGACTGAAGGCACCTCTTGTGGTCGGCCATGTTTTCTACTTTGAAACTCCAGAATGTGTCCATGTTTCACACCTCTACCGCACAGCCAACCACAAGTACAGGTTCTTGAAACACTTCTGTAAACACCTTCATTATATAGGATATATTTAAACTGTCCTGAAAACAACAAATGTATTAAATTTGTTTTATAAAAGCTGTTGTTTCATAATTCCTTTTGAGAAACACCACATTTATAATCAAGCTTAGATAAGTGTTCTGGAGTACATTCACAGGTTTAATCTTCACGTTCCAGACCCGGTTCAAGGCCTGCTACTATCTGGAAGACTAAAAAAAGAATGATGTAAACATTGCAAACATGTTGAGTCAATTTTGTCAATTTTGATTGTTTTAAGTAACTTCCAATGTAAAATAAAGTAATAAGAGCCACAGAATACAGCATATCTATCAAAAACGGGTGTGCATTGACTTGTTCAATTAGCTCAAACTTCAACACAAAGACAACAAACTACATTACCGTGCTGCTATTGAGCAATCAGTATGGAGCAAAGGTAAGTGAATTCCATCGCTGAACACACGCCATTAGGTGTTGCGCATTCAGATAGCTGACAATCGACAGCGAATTTCGTCATCGTCACAACCTGCCATATTTTGACATGCGAACTACTTGCATCATTACACGTGTGTAGTAGAATTAAACAGTTATTGGTGTCATTTTCGCCATCACACAGAACTGAGTGTGAACCGGTCAGACATCAATCCATCCATGACTTCGCAGAATTGTCAATCGACTCTAGAGCCTCCTTTTAGACATTATAGGGCCTATATAGGCAAGCATACTAGCAACTTACATGCATTAATTAGCACAGCATAACTAGGCATGTCAAACTACAACAGAAGTTTACAACAATTCCTATCTAGCCATCTGTGTTAGTTTATACAAAGTAAAAAATGTAATGTAGCAACGTAACATACGGAAGTAATTTGATGTCATGACATTATTATAATAGAAAAAAATTGAATAAATGAAATGTTAATGAGGATTTTTTTCTTAAAAATTTGAACTTTTAAAAATCTTTTTAAACAAGAAGGATAGAGGCGTCGATACTGGTCAACCTTGAACTAGGATTTACAACAATAATATTTACCTGTTGACTGGGATGCATTTTAGGCTTCTCGAGTTCCATCGTAATGGAGAGCTGGCTTGTCAATTCGTAAGTCAAAGCTCAATATGTAATAAATACACTTGTAATCCTTTACAACGATATAAAATGGTGGACTATCCGAGGGCGAGGGATCCAGCGCAGCAACGTTTTAGCTATGAAGGAATAATTGCTTCTAATCTTATGACATTTTACGGAAAACCCCAAGCACTGGCACTGCCCACAAATGTGGCAGCCAATCAAGGGCTGTGAGAGAGCTACGCCGGGATCGTCCCCCTAAAGGGCGGATATGTGGATGTCGGGCTTATGACATCCATTGTAACATTTGATAGTTTAGAAATTTGTTTTACAAAACAAAT
>JACXGM010000057.1:28452-48179 GCA_016801145.1 Umbra pygmaea
GGGGGGGGGGGGGGGGGGGGGGTTGTCACTGTGTGGTCTTTCTGTTTGCTTATGAATATACAGACTTGATAATTGTAATGCACATAATCATATAAATATACTGTACAGTCGTGGTAAAAAATTCTGAAAATGCCACATGTATTAATATTGGTCTCCACAAAGTTTACTGCTTCAGTGTTCTTAGAGCTTTTTTTCATTGCTCACTATGGTATACTAAAGTATAATTACAAGCATTCCATATAAGTCAAAGGCTTTTATTGACAATTACATTTAGTTTATGCAAAGAGTCAATATTTGCAGTGTTGACCCTTCTTTTTGAAGACCTTTGCAATCTGCCCTGGCATGCTGTCATTTAACTTCTGGGCAGCATCCTGACTGATGGCAGCCCATTCCTGCATGATCAATGATTGAAAATTGTCAGCATTTGTGAGTTTTTGTTTGTCCACCGCCTCTTGAGGATTGACCACAAATTCTCAGTGGGATTAAGGTCTGGGGAGTTTCCTGGCCATGGACCCACATTTTCATGTTGTGTTCCCTGAGCCACTTAGTTATCATTGCCTTATGGCAAGGTGCCCCATCATGCTGTAAAAGGCTTTATTTGTCACCAAACTGTTCTTGGATGGTTGGGAGAAGTTGCTCTAGGAGGATGTGTTAGTATCATTCTTTATTCATGGCTGTATTCTTAAGGCAAAATTGTGAGTGAGCCCACTCCCTTGGCTGAGAAGCAACCCCACACATGAATGGTCTCAGAATGCTTTACTTTTGGCATGACACAGGACTGATGGTAGCGCTCACCTTGTCTTCTCCAGACAAGGTGTTTTCTGGATATCCCAAACAATCAGGAAATCACTTTACCCCTGTCCTCAGCAGTCCAATCTTTGTACTTTTTGCAGAATATCAGTCTGTCCATTATGTTTTTCCTAGAGAAAAATGGTTTCTTAGCTGCCCTTCTTGACACCAGGCCTTCCTCCAAAAGTCTTCGCCTCACTGTGCATGCAGATGCACTCAGCTGCCTGCTGCCACTCCTGAGCAAGTTATGCACTGGTGGTGCCCCGAACCCACAGCTGAATCAACTTTAGGTGACAGTCCTGGCACTTGCTGGACTTTCTTGGGCGCCCTGACGCCTTCTTCACAACAATTAAAACTCTCTCCTTATCATTACTTATCATGACAAACAGGAACTTTGCAATTCATCTGATCACTCTTCATGACATTTGAGAGCAAAATGGAGTATATGCCATTTGCCATCGTCAACACTGAGGCAGCGGACTGTGAAAATTGGTAATTCTGTAGTTCTCAAAACTTTTGACCACGACTGTATACCCAGGTAGTCCTGAGGTGTGATCCAATGGCTCAGATCCTTTTAAAATCCACCAGAATATCAAGTAGATTAAACCCAAAATGGTGCTGCTTTACATATAGAACATATAGGGATAGAATACACAATCGCTATGCAACAGTGACTAACACACAGGTAATCTCTGAAACACAGAAGTAAATCCCCTTCCAATATTTCTCATTGGTTGTGCTCTGTCTCCATATTTAAGCGCCCCTTCACCAATTGTGATTCAACCAAATAATAGGTAACGATTTCAAAAAAACAGAAACAACACAAATCATCATGTCACTTATTTGAGCCACTGCTGGCACATTCTATATAATACAGAGTCTGCCTAAGTGATTAAAAAAAACTATATAAAATGTGTAAATGGGAGGAAGGTACTTTGACAGTTCTGTTATTCTTAGTAGGTAAAACATGTCTGTTGATTCAGCCAGAAATAAAACGAGACAGTGTTGTACACTTTTCATATGCTTGATTGTACAGCAAAAATAGCAATTTTTACTTTATTTTCCCAATAGGTGTGACCCCCAGCCCAGTGAGGGCTGGCGTACAGAGACTGAGACTGGACTCCATTATGTATTTAGTGTTCTATGTGTATTTTCTGTTTAATTGGTGTCTTTTCGTTTTCAGTGCAAAGCATGTAGTTTGAGTTTTGGTAATGTCCCTTTAATTTCTGTGCTGACACCTCTCTCCAGGTTGGCCTTGCTAGGATAGAGGTTAGGTTAGACAGGTAGCTTGTAGATCTAATTAGTAACGATATTCAACCATGTTCAATTTGCTAGTTAGTTCATGGTATATAAGCTGGCCAAACTAGGGAAAGGTGTCGGTCAATGTAATACTTTTACACTGTTTTGAGAAGGCTGTCTGGGAGCTACACTATGTGAGTTGTATATGCTTGGTGTTCAATTTTGGAAGTTTATGCACACACACTGTACTTGTATGTTAGCACAGTGTCCATGCCACTGTAAGAGCACTAAGCTATATAAGTACATCCATTGTGCACTCGCTATATTCAGTTCACCTGCAACTTCATTGAATTTATTTTCCCAGATCTATATTAAACAACAAGCAAACAACCTTCTACTGCCTTCGGTGTCCCTCCTCTCTACACCACACACCTTGAACCCATGACAATAGGGCACTGTAATATCTGATATATACATTTTGGCTGAACAGATACATTTTTTGACATAATTATCTAAAGATAATTAGGTTAGTATTACATATTTTAAACAGTGTCTGAACATTTTGACTTGGTCGATAATTGTAGATAGTATACAAATATATTAGAATTGGTGTGGCAAATGTGCATCCATAATGATGTCAAGGCAACTTGTTAATGTATAACTCTTTAATCCATATTATGGTCTATTAAACAGCGACCTCTTCTAGTTCCTCCAAGCATTTCAATAATTTGTACAGTATCCAATACTAGAGCAAGCATCAGGGCCTGTAAAGCAATACCTTTGATGAAGTTATAAGGTGTTGTAACAGAGGCGGTGCATAGTCCTAGCCTCACAGGTGTTATGTTGTGTTTAGCTAAATACATCAACTCATTCAAATTTTATTTTCTCTTGAGAGTTGAGGATAAATATGAGTGATACTTTCTAAAAAACATCAATGGTAGTCACATACAGCTGATACCTACATCAAAGTCCTTCAGTTGGGTTATAATTTAAATTTAAGGCATCTATATTCTATTGGTGACATAAAAATGTAACATAGCATTTCCCCCCCACTGTTCCCCTTTTAACATCTCAGCCTGCATTCTGTCCTTACAAACACCCAACCCATCTACCCACCCAACCACCCCAGTCAACTGCCTCACTCTCCACCCCAACCCTGTTCGCCCAATCAGCCATCCACCTTGAACCACGTCCAGCCAATCCAATCTCTTTTCATCCAACCATACAATTAATTATTCTAATAGAAAAATGATTACTAAAGACAAACACCAACCTTGTCCTTGTTTTGTGCTCAAGCACATCCACGTATGGTGACCCTGGCAATTTGATTGGTTGACAGGATTCAAATCCCTCCAACATTGGTTATTTCCTCGACTTGAGCCCATATACATAAACACCTTGAGGAACTTTGAATCAGGACAGACCCAGACTGTTGACCCAATACCAAGTGGCCTTGGAAGTTGAACTTTTCCTAGTTAGATGAATATTTGCTAAACAATTTAAATCATATTAATACCCAAAATTGCAAGTAAACAAAACAACACAAACGATAAATATATACATTTCTTAATAAGGCATGCCTATGCTCAACATTGTAGGTATTAAAACGAAATCCTTGAGAGCCCTTATTGTCAAACATTCTGACACTTGCGTTCAGGTAAGCAGTAATTACTACTTTTTTAGTAGAAACGTTATTAATAAGATGATTTTATAACACTCGTTATAAGCCTTATCCGAAAATAGCCACCCTACACTTTTAGCTAGATAGCCAACCTCACCTACTGTATACAGTGCACCACTGTCCCACTAACTGAAATTACACTCGTTTTTTGTGAAGCGCGCCCACGAATACGCGTTCACGTTTGGCAGCTCCACGTCGACATTCTTCCAGCTGCAGACTGAGCTGCACAGAGCTGAAATAAGAGGTAAAAGCGGCGTGAAGACACCTATACAAACATTGCATGGAGGCTCCAGTGAGACGACAACCGCGACATAAGAAGTGGAGAAACTCCGGTATGGTTTGATAGTTAGTACTGTAAGAACTGTAGATAGGCCACTGTTTTTGCGTTTTATGGTCTGTTTGCCCTCGTGCTGGATTGCAGCTGGCCCCTTTAACAGCTCTCTCTCACTTTTGATCAGGTACAGTATATTCGGTTGTATTCATGTTGATACTTATCATAGTTTTATTTCATTTGCAGTTACGCAACTATGGTATTTAACATTTGCATAACATAACATAATTCACTGTATAATTTTGCACGTTGTAACTTTAAGACAATTAGCAACTATCCAAACTGTATAATAATAACTAAATGTATAAGTCAAAGGTAACACAAATCGAGTATGTGGATATTTGGTTTACAAATAGACCTGTTGATTCTGTGTTATTATCAATGTAAAGTTGAGACTGGCTTGTGAAAAACGCAACAAGTGGCTAAACAGTTTCATAATGAGCATGGATGTTACCCCTGACTTGAAATATTCAGCGTAAAGTCATTCATGATACCAAATTTGGAACCTTAAGACACGTCATCTGTTCCACATATGGAATGCCCTAATTGTTAAGATTTACAACCTTGAATAAGTCAAGGTAATGTCAAGGTTGAGCTGCAAAGTAAATATGTATGAAAGAAATTATATAGCTATTGTCTCTTACTGTGTAGGATTATAATTATTTAATAATTTATGTGGTTGCAGATTAAGAATCAGTCAGCATGCTGCTCAATTACTGTCTGGCCTCTAATAGGCCTGGCGAGTTACTAGCATAATCTTTAGTTTCATGTATGCACATTTTGTGTAAGCATTCAAGCTGTGCTTTTTTATTATTTTTTTCTGACATCATGGTGAATTTGTCTGAAGTTACATGTTTTATATTGTGTGGAGAGTCATCTCCACCCCATAATTAAATACTCCCAGCACTAGTGTTATATCGAAGTGTTCAACAAGCAAGCACAAAAATAGGAAACATTTTACTCTCTTGTTATATGTTGCAGGTGAAGAAGTCATCAAAGTTTTGACACAAGGGAATAACCTACGATGTGGCACTGTGGCTTTCCAAGTAAAGTTCTGTGATACACTATGACTCTTAAGTGTTTGCAGTCAGTGCATTACAGAACTTTGTTTTGGGAGTTAATGCTCTGGCCTGAGGGACAATAAACCTACCATCTGGAGACTGGGAACTATTATTTCACAACATTATAGACTACAATAGTGAGACAATTTGTCACTTTCATCTTTTCACAGTGCATTTCCTAATGTGTTTCATAATTTGGGAAATTAATTCAAAGCTTCATAACTTAACTTCATTTGGTTTGTTAGTGATAAAGTAACATAATTGTCTAAACTGAAAATTGGAGTAGCCGAAAATCGTGGAGTACCATAAAATCTCAATGTGTATGTTATTTTATAGGTTATAAAATTTCCTATAAGGTAATATACACATTGGGAGCCAGATGTAAACTCCAGAGTCCATGGTTTTTATGGAACTGGGTCATCCAATGTAAATTGTTCAAATGAATTCCTGAATGCAATGGCCTATTTCAAGTTGGCTTTAATCATTTTTGGCTACACCACCTCATACTGTATCAAATAGGTAAACATGAATTCATATCCCAAGTAATATTTCAAGATGCTTTAACATGTTCTATTGAATATTGACATTGTTACATGTTATTGGTGGATAATTGAATGTTGTATCATCAGTTGTTATTTTGGTATGTGTGAATAAAACAATATCAGAGATGATGGCTAAAAAGATGGGATTGCTAATGCAGTGTTGTATGCTGCTCTTTTTACAAGAAGCATGTGTATACAATGAAATGTAAGTGGACAATGAAACAAATGTTAGGTCATAACACAATATTTAGGTAAATAAACAAGTTAACTGTTATGTTATTATGTTTCCTTTATAATGAATCAAACTTTAATACATAAACAAATCAGGATCTAAAAGGCAGATTCAACCAAAATACCCCAAAAAATACTGTCGCAATAAAGGCAACACAACTTCTTCTAAGTCTTAAAATACATAACATATATTTAATAATTTAGCATAAGATATTTTAGCTGCCATTAAATAAGCTCAGTCTCTCACAGTATATATTTCTTCCCAAATTGTTTTTAGAGTCCATTCATGGTCTGATAAAGAGAGCACCTGGCTGCTGTGATAAACTAATGTAGGCTACCTAAGCATGGGCTCTTGGTTCCGCCCCTTTGAGAAGTCACCTCCCGATCCACGCAGTCAAAACTCTGCTCTGTCTGGCACCAATGGTGGAAGCAGCTTCCACTGGAGTCTAGAGCAGTAGTCTCTACACATCTCCAGGAACACCTAAAACCAACCACCTGAAACTAACCACGGCCACCACCTGTTGTCTTCTTCTTTCCAGCAAAATCTTTGCTATTTACTGATTCAGTGATTAGATGCACTCACTATTAAGATTATTTTTTCACCTAGCACCTAAATGCACTTACTGTAAGTCTGGATAACAGTATCTGATAAATTACTTAAATGTAAATGTGATCCAAGTTGTCAGAAGGACATATTCCAACACAGTAAAAGAAGAGGCTTGTTAATGCATGTGGAGAATCCCACATTTAGAAATGTATTTCTCTTGATATTTTTTCTGAAATTATGACTTTAAGCATTCATTTTCCTTTAATTAAATGGTCACTATAAATTATATTTCCAGCAACAAGCAATGTTTTTGTGAGAGGGCAAATTAAACCATTATAAACACAACTGACATCCAGTTTTAAACATTTTGAATATAAGCTAGTGCTGTATTACTTTCACATACCATGAAGTGGTGATAAGGTAAAAAAACAAAAAACCTTGGACGTTAAATGTGTGTAATTTCACTGCTTGGCATCCTGAACATTGATTGGCTCATAGTAATGGTGCTTCATGGCTAGATATCAACTATAAGCCAATCAGCTATCTGCCAATCAGCATTCCAGATTTGAAAATAAATACAGCTCTAGAAAAAAATTAAGAGACCACTGCAAATCATCAGTGTCTCTGGTTTTATTATTGATAGGTATGTGTTTGGATAAAATTACAATTTTTGTTTATTCTATAAACTACTGACAACATTTCTCACAAATTCTAAATAAAAATAATGTCATTCAGAGTATTCATTTGCAGAAAAGGGCAACAGGTCAAATTAACCAAAAATATGCAGTGTTTTCAGATCTCAAATAGTGCAAAGAAAATAAGTTCATATTCATTTTAAACAACACAATACCTATGTGTTAACTTAGTAAGAGTTCAGTAATCAATATTTGGTGCAGTAATAATAATCATAATAATAATAGTCTTTCATGTATCTTTGCACTGGTCTCCACTAGTCTTTCACATGATGTTGTGGGTTCCACTCTTGGTGCTAAAATTCAAGCAGCTGGCCTTATTTAATGGCTTGCGACCATCCGTCTTCCTCTTGATCACATTCCAGAGGATTTCAATTTGGTTGATTTAAGAATGATTTGCAGTGGTGTATATTTATAATATTAATTTACTACTATGTATTAATATATACTATTAAACATATGTCTACCTTAAAAGTAGAAAATCTGAACAAAATAGCAGAATGACAATTTACAGTAATATTAAACAATTGAGGAATCAAATCTTTCAACAATATAATATCTTTGTGGATGGCACACATCGATATTGATGGCACATATTAAATGCAAAGCATGATGGGATTTTGTTAATATTTACCTCATATCCTATCACTATGAACTACTGACCTCTGACAGCAGCAACTCCTCCTTGCACAAACACGGAAGCAGCATGGCGTCAAACAGCAACAGCTCCGAAAGGCAAAGAATTGCACAGCAAAGATTGAGAATAATTGCCGGTCATTTACAAAAACATGAGGATGGTGAATCGGGACTGATCGCAACAGAATGCAAAGCTGAAGCTGCCGGTTCAAATGGAGCGAATAAAGGGACGATGCCGAAAAAGAGGTACGGATTGGCGGTGGTGATGCTGTGGATGGAGGAGTAAGGCTAGCTGTAGCTATCTGCAAGTGTGTCTCTTACAGTTACATGTAACTAGTTATGAAATAGCTGTCATTGATTTTCTTGTAGTTAAAACGTTACAGACGAAGATGACATCCTTTCTACATTCCTACTCAAAGATTTCTGCTCTCATGTACTGTACTGTAGCTAAACAAATGAGCATTGCCACTGTAGCCACATAAAACAAAGTGTTCATTCATGGTAGAAGTGGGTGCGGCGCCTGTTTCTATCCAAATGGTTTTCATTGCATGCTACTTCGTGTTAAAATGATTTGATGTCTCACGCAGTTTAAATTTATGTTTAAGTCAATCAATGCTACACCATCTCTACATAGTGTCACCTTACCAACGAACCTTATGTTGCCCGCCGTAGGCACTCCTAATGGAAGTGGGCAGCTGAACTAAGTGCATGTGCAACAAAGTTTGACATATTTCTACATAACTAGTCCATTTTCACTTTATAATGCTTGCTATAAGCATGTTATAATCTCGGGAAACATGTAAATACATGTATTTTCTTAACTATCATTTTATAATATGTTTAGTTTTTTCTTTCTCAGACCCTATTCCAGTCACAACAATGAAAGAAATCTTAATAGGGTAAAGTTCAGCAGGTAAAACTTTCAACCTAAAGCTTGGATCTGATTGGCCAAGACCTGTGGTGGCCTGACTCGCTTTTCCTTCTGAGGCAAGTCGGCTGTTCAGTGTTTACAGTCATGTTTTAGTGACATCTAGTGTCAGATATGTTTAAAACTACACTGACTTTGATCCACCATTCAATAACTCGATATTTTCATGTGAATCAGAGTTGTAAGAACCCATCCATGCTTTGTGAAATGGGGACCACTTTAATATGGTAAAAAAATATTTGATCACCATCAACTACATGATTTGTTTGTTATTATCTTCTTAGTCATGCAATTGGGAAAAGTTTAATGGACATTTTTATACAAAATAGTGAAGTGTAGTGAAGGTTATTTAAGTTTATCTATACCTGTGGGTCAGTTAGGCTACCACATGCTTGCTTTGTTGTATTATCCTGTTCTACTGGGAACCAGTTTTACAGGTTTGGTAAGGGCTATCTCTGCTAGCTAACAGTAACCACAAACAAGGGAGAAAACACTAGCTTGAACCTGAAGATCTGTCCCCACCTCCCAAATGAGAAGGAATCTCATGTATAACTGTTACCGCCCTACCTTGAACACATTTGTTGCCTCACCTTTTTTAGAATTGTGCTTGTCACTTGAGTGTTAGAATGTTGCACTTTACAGATGTTTTCTGGAGAGTTGTCAGCTGGGAAGTTGTCATAAGGTTGTGTAAGGTGAGCCCTGACTAGAAGCGTAAGAAGAAAGTCATTTTCATGGCCTGAATGTTAAAAACAATGATTATTTTATGTGCTTTGAATTTCCATGCATAGCCAAGTAAATGTTGGTGCCAAGTTGGATACAGGCATGCTGGTGTGACATTGTATGCACATCATCATAAATACCATCACATCACAACATTACTGTTGGGAAGCCTATTTTATTCAGACTTTTGGGTTGTTTACATTAGAATCAATGTAATGTGTTCCCAAGGATCGAACGGCAGGCTTTCTTTTTCTAGTTGGATGTGATCCTGATGGGCGTGGGTAGGGCGTCAGACTTTTAGTCGAAGGTTGTTAGTTTGGTTTCCGACTGTGCCAAAAGGCATTGGCCCCTCATTTATCAAACGTGCGTAGAAACCAGCAAAGATCTGAGCGCAGAAATCATGTCACGACGGGGCTCACGTGTGATTCACGGAAAGTTTGTCACTCCACTTCCAGCATACGAATGAATAAATCAGATGGTTGAAATTGTAATTGAAATATCACACCAACATATTCACGGGTTAGAGGCCTCGCCCTTAGAATTTACGACATGGATAAGCGACATCCCAAAAGCAAATGAATTTTTCTGAGATCGAAATAGAGACGCTCAGGTCTCAGGTGGAGGTCAACCACTTGGTTTTCTTTGGAAGCTTAAAGTCCGGCATCAATGGATCAAGGATAAATGCAGTGTGGACTGAGGTTACTGCTACAGTCATTGAAAGCGATAAACGAGAACGCAAAGTGTGTTTCAAATAAATTAATTGTTTTCACTTAACATTCCAAATTGTATTTTTTTGTAGTTTTCTTACCCTAAGATAGCACTTACTATATTACAAGCGCAGAATTATATACCGCCTCCTTCGTAGAGCCCCTAATGGTGGCTGTTGTAGCCACGGGTCTTCATTGAATGGCACATTGTTCCCCAGCGCAATGTTGTGGAGAACCCTGCATGCCATAATTATGTTGCAGGCCTGCTCTGAAGTGTATAGCAGAGTCCCCCCCGCTGACCCAAGACAAAGCCACCTGCCCTTGAGCAAACCTACACATCTCTCCACTGTGGTTTGTGTTCGTGTGTGCGCACTTTTGAACCTGCACTCCTGCTCGTTTGGGGATATGCAAGCGGTGTTATAAGGTACACAGTCAGGGGATAACCTTTGTCACCTAGAGGAATCACATCAAACCATTTCACCAAAGGACTATGTAGAATTTTTATAATTTTACGCATGCATAACTCACCGAGGAGATGATTCCTCCTGCAGCCTTGTAGCCAAGAGTCGTGCGTCCCCCCCATGCCACTGGGCTACCACATTAAGAACAAACATCCTGGCATCACATATGATCTAAATGTTGATTGAATTAAAGTTTTTGCGATTTAATAAATGCGTAATCTTTCATGGGTGGTGGCTACAGACGCACATGAGTACAAGCAATTGTCCCAATCACATTTGGAAACCCAGCAATCCCATAAAAATTGTCTTTTAATCACAGTTTGCTGAGCATCATCATATAGAAATTGAATATACCTAGCAGAAAGGGACTTGACAGACACCAAAACCGCTGGCATACTTCAAATTATTGTTGACTGTGATATACCAGACCTGTCCCCGATCTCCAGCTGAAAGGTTCCAGTGGCCAAAAACCCCAACGTAGAGAGTGCCCATTAAGGTCCTCTAAAATGCTGGATTCACACCAGGCATGGCAAACTGGTTGTGTTGCGGCGGAAGTCTGTTCATTTCAATAGGAAGCAATGCGCACTGCTGCGGCAAATCTACCGGATCTGGCAGAATGTGGATGTGGTACGGCGGTGTGTTGCAAGGGTTGAAATAATCCAACTTGTGCAGTGCTTTGCTGTACAGCACTAGAATCGGTAGTTGATGTACCACCAAGGAAGAGCTAATATGTCGCTTTCACCTATGGGTTTATGGGATTGCAAAAAAGCTCAGTAGATGAATACTAAACTGAAAGCTCCTGGCCGTCACCTTGCTGGAGGAGTAGGGATGTCACTAGAACCGATAGTACCGAAACCTTCCGGTTCTAAAATGATAAACCACCAACAATGCCCATTTTTTGAAGCACCGTAGGCACTGTTCGCAACGATGTCAGTGTTCGCAAAAACTAACTTTGTCAGGGGAAGATAACTGAAAATAGCAGCAAAAATCTAAAGCAAACGAAAAGGGCTTCACCTCCAGTTGCGAAAATTCGCTAGCTAGGTAGTCTGCTTCGTTCGGCGGAGGATAATATACTTTTCTCATTTTCAAAGTTGAAATGGGTGCACTGTTCCCGGAGGTACTGCAATACTTAGTCTGTGTGGAGCGGACAGAGCAAGCCCTGTTTTTGACTCCGTGTTCGAAAATCCTTTTAATATATATAGTTCCCCAATTGGGAACGTATCAGATATTAAACTGATAAAAACATGATTCCAAGCTTTTATAATCCAATACAATACAGCCATATGGGACCAATGCCCAACACATTACACACAATCATTCGCAACTTACCCAGGACCAGGTTGACATGTTAGTTTTCCTCTCTAAAACTAGCCAAGAAAATTTGTGCAATGTTGTGAAAAAATAGCGTGTTCATCTTGTTAGCTGAATGGCTGCACTGCTATATCCACTGTTTTGTTTTGCACTGTTGTTATTTTTGCACAGTACCATTTTGAAAATATGTCTGGAATGTGGCTTGTTGTACTATGAGCATTAATTGCACTTTATTGTTGTTCTATGCTATATTGCACAGGTTTCAAGTATTTTAATAAAGAAGTTCATGTTTCAAGTTCAAGTACATGGAATCTTAGACAATCCTTTTTTTACCGTGCTATCGAAATCTGAATCGAGAATTGTGTTATTTAACTGGTATTGGCACCGACTGCAGAATTTTTGGTATCGTGACACCCCTATGGAGGAGAACGGTGGTATGCAAAGTTGTCCTCCATCTTGAATATGCGGAAGATTGATTACGATGTACAAATGTGTCTGCGTGACGGTGCTGTACGGTGATTTTTTTGTTGTTGCCGTGCCTGGTGTTAATCCAGCATAACAGAGCCAGGTCTGCCATCGCTTCGACTTCAGGACTGAAAATAGGCAACTGAATACATTTCACCAATCACATTACAAATCGATTAACCTAGATGTATTTATGTTATTTGATTGAAATTGTTGTATGCCTAATTAATTAATCCCTCATGTTCTAGGCCATCTTGAGGTGAAAGGGAAAAAATAAACCACTTAATAGCAATGTGCTGTATACAATTAATTTAATTCTGAAATGTTACTTGCAATATGGGGTAGTTGTGATGCACACACACTAATCAATGATTGCTTGTACAACAATTCAATGAACCGTGTGGTTGTAGGCTACCATGAACCACCGCTAGTCACACTGGAGAACTTGCGTACACGAGTTCAGACCAAACGTGAGATTTTATCGCAGCCTACGTTCACGTTGAAATTGATAAATGCCTTGCTTTGCATAGGAATCGACTTACACCCATCCTACGCCTGTTTTAGTTCTTACGCACATTTCATAAGTGAGGGCCAACGTGTCCTTGGGCAAGGCACTTTACCCTACCATCCAGGGAGATGTCTCTGTATTCACTCACTGTATGATGCTCTGGATAAGAGTGTTTGCTAAATGATTAAAATGAAAATGTAATCCAAAACTTGTTCCTGAATACCAAACTGGTCCTTTCTGTACATGTATTGTATGTAGATACAGTTTAGTTCACCTTGATTTTACCAGGCAAGTTAACTGAGAACAGCTTCTCATTTTCAGCCATGGCCTAGCGAGAAGCCAATTGAAGCTGGGGATGGTTAGGTTGCTGTGATGGTATGAGGGTTAGATTGGAAATTTGACCGAGGGTAACCCCCCTACTTTACGAATTGTGCCATGGAAACTTTAGTGACCGCAGAGGGTCAGGACACCCTTTTAAGATCCCATATGAAAGACGGCACCCTATGCAGGGCAGATGTCCCCATCGCTGCACTGAGTCATTGGGAATGAACTTTAGAACAGAGAACAGTGCCCCCTACTGGCCCTCCAACACCACTTCCAGCAGCACTGGTCCCCCATCCAGGGACTAACCAGGCTTGACCCTGCTTAGCTTTAGAAGCAAACCAGCAGTGAAATGCAGGGCACTATGCTGCTGGCTAAATAGTAATGGAATTAGAGGGCATCCAGAGTTTGCAGGCAAAGCATTCAATGTCAGTGTCCAGCAGGGGAATATTCACAATCACCTACTAGACTACATGCTTTGCCAGTTGCATGTTCTGAAAGCAACTAGATTATTTCTGATTGGTTGACTGGGCATTTAAACCTGCACTATGTAACTTTTTCGAAAAATGCAAAAATTATGTTTCAGGATCAGGAACTAGCATGTTGGATCAAGGGTTTGAAAACGTTAACTTAAATAATACAAAATACAGACAATAGTAGAAGAGCAAAATTGACTTCATAGATTTCACAATATCTAACTAGAAACAAATGCGTATTATGGACAAAATAATTGGAAAATTGGTTATATTGGTTGTATTATTCCGGTGTTCAGTAATAAACAAATATTATTTTAAATTACATACAATTCGGTCTGACAGGATAAATTAATGGAACATAGTGCAATTTTAATTCACAGTGTAGAATGTCCTACTCGATATAGCTAATTTCAGTTGTGGCAAGGATTGTTTTTCTTCCCTTTTGAAATGTAAAATACAGTTGTGTTCAAATGTTTCCATACCCCTGGAAAATTGGTAATAGATGAACAATTTTGTGAATCATTCACCTGTAGGTCATAAGAGAATGGCAGAATCATTAAACAAATCAAGGCAAAAAAGAAAATAATAAAATGATCCCTATTAAAAGTCTGCATGCTCTCAGTTCTCAATATGGTATATTGCCCCCTTTAGCAGCAATGAAAGTATGCTTTTGTTTGTGATAGTTGTCTATATGAGGCCCTGAATTCTTGTAGGTGGTATAGCTGCCCATTCCTCTTGGAAAAATGCCTCCAGGTCATGCAAAGTTTTTGGTCGTCTTGCATGACTCGCATATTTGAGATCTCCTGAGAGTGGCTTGATGATATTAAGGTCAGGAGATGATGGCTACTCCAGCACCTTCACCTTTATCTGCTGTATCCACTGGAGGGTCAACTTTGTGCTTAGGGTCATTGTCGTGCTGGAATATCCAAGAGTGTCCCATGTGCAGCTTTTATGCAGAAGAATGCAAATTGCCTGCCATTATTGTCCGATAACCTGCTGCATTCATCTTGCCATCAATTTTCACAAGGTTCCCGTGACTTTAGAGCTCACACACACCCAAAACATCAGTGAGGCAGCTCCATGCTTGACAGTGGGGATGGTATTCTTTTCACTATAGGCCTTGTTGACCCCTCTCAAAACATCTTGTCACACAGTGTGCCAGAAGATGTTAGGCATGTAAAGGTGATGTTGGGCATGAGAGTTCAGGTATGCTTTCTCGCTTCATCAAATGAGTGAGGAGGGGTGCTCAACAACAAAGGCAATAGCATAAAAATTAGACTGACCTCGAAGAGAACTTGGGGGCCAGGGTTAGTTGGAGCACTCAACAAAAAAGGCAGAAATTAATTAATTTGGTCTTTAATCCATTAAAAAAGGACAGGTGACTGACGTTTCAACACCACACTGGCGTCTTCAAGACCATGCAGCTCATTTAGTATCGTCGTATTGTGCTCAACGTATATATGTCTCCAGAGGTTACCTGTGGGTTTTTCTTTTCAAGTGACTGAACAGTACTGACTTGCATTTGCAAGGCTTTGGATATCTTTTTATATCCATTTCCAATTTTATGCAGTTCCAATACCTTTATAACGCAAGTCTTTTGACAGTTCTTTTCTGCTCCCCATGGCTCAGTATCTAGCCTGCTCAGTGCATCCATATGAGAGCTAACAAACTCATTGAATATTTACACAGAGACACTAATTGCAATTTAATATACCACAGGTGTGGCAAATTAACCTTTAATTGCCATTTTAACCTGTGTGTGTCACCTTGTGTGTCTGTAATAAGGCTGAACATTCAAGGGTATGTAAACTTTGATCAGGGCATTTTGGGTGATCAATGTGCTTTACAAAGGGGCAACACAACTATGTGATAGTTAATGGCTTCATATGATCACTATCCTTACATAACAGTCCAATATTTTGCAGTCATATTGTCAAAATCAATGCTGAAATTTCTACCAAGGTATGCAAACTCATGGGCACAACTCTATGTAAATTTGAAGCCAGGATCACACTGCTATAACCCCTAATGTTATATACCTTACATACATAGACTTAGTAATCCAAATTTTTGCAGACAGATTTTTATAGAGATTTAATCATTATCTTGGGTAAGCCTACCTAATAAGCCCAGCAACATTTAGGTTTATCCACTGCACAATTGTTTCATGACTAATGATTATCTAATTGAATGTTCACTTGCACCTTTTCTTCATGCCAGTTAAACGTGCATTGTGTTGAATTTCACGTGAAAACAGAACTAATCTCTCTTTCAGTGACTAAATTCCAATAGCACATTTATTTCATAACATTTAAAACATTGGAAAAAGCTGTTTAGATGGGACAATGATTTCGTACACTATGCCATTTTATGAGGATATTTTGCCATTTATTGGGACGTGATGACTTGTGCTTCCAAAGTGGTTAAAATATACAAGATATGATGGGCCGAATTTACTGAAATGTATGCATTTTAGTCTGTGGTTTTGTTTATAACTAGGCACTGCATAGTGTAAAGAAACATTATTACATATACAGCTTTAAAACATTAATAGACCACTGCAAATTCTTAAACCAAACCCATTTAAAACCTCTGGCATGTGACCAAGAGCAATAACAGGCCTTCAAACAATAGCAAGGTACTTGAATTTTGCACCGGGATCATAAAGTCACCTAACATCAATGTGAAAGATTGGTGGAGAGCACGCCAAGACGCATGAAAGCCAATTATTATACAATCATTATTATTTCACCAAATATTGATTTCTGAAGTCTTCAAGAAATTCCCTTTTTGCAGCGTTTGTAAGCTGGTCACCTGAAGAGAAAGGAGTTCTGTTGTTCTGGCTCGATTCCTACAAATAGCAACTTTGCCAGTATTTTATTTATTATTTTATTACCAGTGGTCTGTATGCTGATCACACTCATCCATTGGACATATGTTATGCTAGTCAGACGAGGGACGCATTATGTTTCCAGGTAAATGCCATGGACTACCCATTTAACCCCTGCAATTTATCCAGAACACTGTAGCTCGCCTGGTGTTTGACCTCTCCAAATTCTCCCATGTCACTGTATTACTTCACACACTCCCTTGGCTTCCATTTGCACTGTGTACCTATAGTACTTCCAGACTCCCGTGCTTGCCTACATTGCACCAAAAGCGTCCTGCCCTCCTCATCTTCAGATTATACTCCATATGTAGTATTTAAATAAATACATTTTAAACAAGTGAAATGGTTCTAAAATTACATTATATTCTGACATTAGTCTTTTTCTGTGATATACATATTTGGCTGATCGACATTTGGGCACGTTATTCTTTTTATATCAACTCTTTTAAAATCGCTTTCTTTTAAAAGAAATAGTCTGCCTTTTGAATTAACCTAAGGGTTTAGTTATCTGCATTGTTTTGTTCCGTTTTATATTTATCGCAGTACCTTCAAAAGCCAAAGCCCCACCCATCTCTTTGAGGATTAATGTTCGCTCGGGACAGAGTTCACACCACTGTTGCTTTCGTTTAATAGCGCAATCAATTCATTAAGGTCTAGCCAGCCGTATTAGGCTGCTTGTCGACGCGTGGTGTTGTGATGCCAGGCTCTTACAGAGGAGCACAGACTGGCATGGAGTGTGTGTCTTTCTCATCGTTAACACTGCCTGGCTGCTTGGCAGACATTCATCATGGTTTTATTTCAGCATCTTAGCATCCCAGCACGTGAACCAGCATGAGTTATCGGTCCCCTGGAAGAGTATCGGCCTATTTCTCTGTCTGCTAAGGAAATCTTGAATCATGCTGTTTAATAAGTTACTGATTTGTGTAAGCATTCCCTTTGACAGAGTGTGGTGATTTAACACCAATGAAGAAGCACATGACTGAACTGTCAGTGTTCAATTATTCACTAGATATTGCGATAGTAAAATCCAGCTTGACATTTGAGTACAGTGCTCAAACTGGTTTCCTGTGTCCATTGCCCTTGTTGTTATTGGCTATGGCTAGAACGTTCTAGTACTTTTTTGTTGTTCTTTTTTGTAAAGTATTAAACCTTTTCATGTTTTCCAACCTTGTTAAAGGTAAACAAAATACAAGCAAAGTCCAAAACAGAAAGAAAATATGTTCTAGTACTTTTTGTTGTGTTGTCCCAGGTAGTTTGGCATAGGGAATTTGATTGTGGGCACTGGGGTAAGGGTTTGTACCACCAGGTTAAAGTCATGGCAGCCATTGTGGAGCTGGTTCCGTCCTGGACGTGAGCCAGGTGCCCTGTTCTGGCCAATTTCAACAAAGTGATGTAACTTAACCCTGTTGCATGAACAGTGTTGATGCTTGGGTGAGGGTCATTTCAGATCAATTTAATGTTTGTCAATTCATATAAGTACAATAAAAAGATCTTCCTCCTTGAAAAGTGAGAATTGAAATTTCAGTGTTCTTCCTGCATTGATGGGAAGCAGAACAGAACTTTCCCCAAACATGAAAAACCAACATTAAAATAATTCAAATATATTATGCAAAAGAGATTATGCTGTAGTTATCTTTCTAAACAATCCTCCATCTTCCCTGTTAACAACATAAAAAGTCAGCTCAGATTACTGTTTTATTAAGAACTCTTCTACCTCACCCTGTTGCCTGTTCATGTCTGATTACTGTAGAGGGAAGTGTTTGGAAGTTCAGGGAAGTTAATCCCACAATGTGACTGTCAACCGGCTGTTATCAGAGGGGTAGAACAGTTGTGGGGATGAATTCGATACTCAATCTAATTGTCATGATGCGGAAAGCCCATTGAATAACTCATAATAAAATGAGGGAAGTCAAACAATTCCCTGTTTCTATTAAAGGTGGTGCAAATTGACCGTTAGTCCACCTACAAATATTTCAAGGGGATGGTACGGGAACGTTGGCATTTTCATTAGGTGAAAGGTCGTAGGTCTTTTTGTTTCTTTTTTGTCTAGTTTGTCTGTCATCTGCCATTGCTACACCACAAACCTCCACTGCCTTTACCACTTGAAACTGACTCCAAACGTTTCTTCTGTCAGGCAGGAGGTTATGAAGTGGAATGGCTGGGGCTACAGTGACTCTAAGTTCCTTTTCAACAAGAAGGGCCAAGCGGAATTTACCGGCAAAAGGTACAGTTGCTCAGCATTTTCAGCTGCTTTACGCTATGAATAATACAGTGGCTTTGTTTTCTATTGTTGTCTGCAATGATCCATGGGCTGTTTAATGCAGCCAGAATGCAGAATATCACACCAAACCTCCCTTTATTCTGAGTGGGCTACTAGTGCCATCTAGTGGCTGGTATCTCATCCCTGCTGATCATTCTTTGATTTTAGTCTGAGACATGACATGCTCATTGAATGTCATTGTCAGATGTTGAAATCTTTAAGTCAATTTTTATGTGTATATCTTTCCATTGGCGGATGCTGATGTTTGGCTTAACAACATTTCTTATGCTATCACGTTTTGATTTACAGTCACATTTTTTTAATTTTGCAGATTTTATAAGACATGATTATAATAAATCAGTGTGGGTGTGAAGAAGGCTAACCTATTATCTCCACTCTCCAAACTCTCAACTGACTGAACATGACTTCAATCCACCGTGGCAGCCGAACGGAACGCTCTTTTCTTTGGCGCGCCTTCGTCTTCTGTTTTACAACTTCATCTTTGTCTCACCGAATAGAGCCAGAGGCTCAGATGGTCCCAGTTTTTATAACTGACACATATGGTTTAAGAACAGAACCTTGGCTTTTTCAGACTAAAAGCAAAGTAAAACACTCTCTTAGTACTGTATGTATCTGTTCAAGTAATATATTTTTTTTATCTGTTATTTAAAATGGTAAATGGACTGCTTTACATAGCGCTTTTTTTTCTGACCAATGGCCACCAAAGCGCTTTACAGAGCCTCACATTCACCCATTCATTCACACATTCATACACCGACGGCGGTGTCAGCCATCTCGTCGGGCGCATCTGTGGTTATGTGTCTTGCTCATGGACACCTTGACACTTTGTCAGGAGGACCAGGGGATTGAACCACCAACCTCCCGGTTGCTAGACAACCTACTTGACCCACTGCTGCCCCGGCATGTTTAT
>JACXGM010000057.1:48279-66515 GCA_016801145.1 Umbra pygmaea
GTGTGGTGTGTGTGTGGTGTGTGTGTGGTGTGTGTGTGGTGTGTGTGTGGTGTGTGTGTGGTGTGTGGTGTGTGTGTGGTGTGTGTGTGGTGTGTGTGTGGTGTGTGTGTGTGCGCGTGCCAGACAGTTGCTGTATTATTCTGAACTCTTGACTTCTCATTCCATGCGACTTATTTCGGGGCTGGATTTCGACTGGACGAAATGAATATTAAGGAAAAATGTCTGGTCTCCTCTTCCTTTGACAGAGGCCTTTTCATGAAGGAGGGTGTTTCATGGTCTGCTGGACAAAGGCAGGCTAGATTCCCCTGTTGTGCTGGCCTGCGCTTTGCCAGCAGTTCAATTACACAGCGTCTGGCCTGGTCTGGCCACGAGGTCTGCCTGGGTCGCGCTGTCACAGATCTCGCCTAATGACCTCGCTCAGCTGGAACCTCCTCACATTATTGTCCTTCTGATTGTTAAAGTCATAGGCACCTTTTTGTTTACGAATGGCATTCGAGGTAAACGGTAACCCTTCTGTGTTTCTGTTAATCCAGGTATCGGCTGAGTGGGATGATCCTGCCTAGTTTGCAGGAATGGTTTGAGAACACCTTTGGAGCCAGTGTGAAGCAGCACAAAAGCCCAGCGACCGTAAGTGTTTTTGTTAGTCCCCTCTTGACGGTGTTACCTCCAGTGACGTCAGTTTAATGGCTCCCTGTCTCTTTGTTCCAGCCTGCCCTAAACCCCGGGGCGTTGCCACCGCCCAATCTGAACGCGGCCTTCCTGAAGGACCTGAAGGCCACGGGAATCCCCTTCTCCCACGAGGCTGATGACCGGGTGTTCCGCGCCCACGGTGAGGCATGCTGGGAAGGCACTGGTCCTCCAGGTGGCTGGCGGTAGACCAGAGACGTCTCATACAGACGCTGAGTAAATGTTGTCGTCATGAGGCCACGTTCTGTTTTTACACATGCGTTTGGCATAAACTGCCAAATAATATTTTATTATTATAAAACAAATGACACAAATCATACCCATAATTGCTTTTTGTCAATGGGATTTAATATATGTCCTTTTTTAATGTTAACAGGTCACTGCCTGCATGAAATCTTTGCTCTGAGGGAAGGAAGAGGTTTCCAGAGAGTTCCGGACACCGTGGTTTGGCCAAGTGAGTTTCTTCTCTGCCGTTCCAGACCGCCCACATTCTCTTTTCCCCCACCTCCATCTCACATTGCTTCTCTCGATCCTGGCGATTTTAAGGGGTTAATCTGCGCAGAGGCAAACGTATATAAATATGTATGAGCAGAAGTTTAATAGGAAGAGCCAGGGGAGGTCGTTTGACACCCAGAACATTTCGACTGGGCCCAGTGCGGTACCAGTATGAATTACGGCACTGAGATGGGTTGGCGCCGGTTATGGCCGGCGCTGTTTTATCATGCAAATGAGTGTTGACTGATGGCCGGGGCTTGATTATCAGAAGTCCCAAGCGGGTAGCAAATCACAGAGCTCCTGTACCATCATTCTAATGGGAACATTCCCAGAATTCTAACCCCCAAATTCGCATAACACATCCTCAGCTTGTAACCGCGGTGATGCTAATACTTAATTTTCAACGTTACTTTAGTATGTTTGTTTAAGCGGAAGTTGTTAGTCTTGCGAACTGTAATCCCCGAGCCAAAGACCTCCACTTAATTGGCCTGCAGAGTGTGTTGGAACGGAGGCATTTCTTGTTGGCCAGCAAGGAGGGGCTTGAAGCCAGTGAAGCAGATCCACAGAGGTGGTGGATATCGCTGTGCGCTGTCTTCCCTCAGTCACTCGTTTAGGGCCAGAGCGCAAACGGACCTAGGAGCTGGTATCGGCCAGAACGCCTAGTCCCTATTGATCCCCAGATCCCCTTCAGAGCCCCTGGCCTCACGCTCTCTGGCTTCATCTCAGGAATGCCCCAGCCAAATCGAAGCCTTCTTTCCCTGGAAGCCCCCCAGCCAATCCCAGCCAATCCCCAGCTCTCTGCTGTAATGGGCCTCAGAAAATGTAGCTTGTTTTTCTTGCCGATGGTTTATGTGCCGTTGCTTATTCCCTTTGCCACATGAGTACTCTCGTTATTGCTGTAATACTAATTTATAGCTTGGGTGTTATGTAATGGAGTAAAATGTCTATCCAAATGTTGTTACAGTATCCTTTTGCTTTGCAGATTGCCACAACGATGTAGTGAAAATTGTGGAGATGGCATGCAAGCACAATGTTTGTGTGATACCGTATGGAGGTGAGTATTTTACAGTAGTGCCATATAATACTATCTGTTTTTGTTTGTAAATGTTATTCCAGTGTTCAGGCAAATGTTTGACTAGAATAGTTCATAAGTTTGGCATTACTTAACATGTGACATGACTGAAGCACTGGTTCCTGTAGTCTGCCACGTTCAGCAGTCAGGAACTCCATGTCCTCACCGTAACTGCTGTGCTTGCTGTCCCCCTTAGGAGGGACCAGTGTGACCGGAGCTCTAGAGTGCCCCCCGAACGAGACCCGTTCCATCGTCTCCCTGGATACTTCACAGATGGTGGGCAACAAATTCATTCATACTATCTTATCCTGCGATGCCGGATTCTGCACATCTGCACACACACACCCAGAGCATATACTCACACAATATTTAGACTCACACACACGTGCTCTCTCACACACACACACACACACACACACACACACACACACACACACACACACACACACACACACACACACACACACACACACACACACACACACACACACACACACACACACACACACACACACACACACACACACACACACACACACAGAGCATATACTCACACAGTATTTATGCTCACACACACCTTGAGCATATACTCACACAGTATTTTCATGCACACACACAAAGACTATATACTCGCACAGTATTTACGCTCACAAACACACCCAGAGCACATATTCACACAGTATTTATGCTCAGGCATCTGTTACCCATGGTATGTTTCTTAACACATCTTTACTGTTTTCTAGGACAAAAAGATAAATAAAGCCAAAGCATGTGATAGTATGTTAATAATACATTTTGGTGTTACAGTGTAGTAACATCTACTGGCTGTATTCCATTAGTATGGACGATAGAAAGGGTTTAGGGCACTTCTTTGTTAGGTCCGTGCTTTCGGATGCTCTCGCAACAGTCAGCCAGACACCAGGACAGGATGCTACTCTGTCTACATCAAAGCCTGTTCAGCCCCCTGCAGTCACCATTATCTGACTTTGGGAGAATCCCATAGCATGTATTTCCCATAATCCTTTGAGGTGACGTGGAAAGACGACACAATAGGAATGGGTATTTGGTAGCAGTACAGTATTACAGTGCTAAAACAGTGGTTCTTCCCGGTGATATATGGACAGTTTGGAGAGCGCTGGTGCAACATCGAGGCATGAGGTGATGTGAATACCAGTGAGCAGCGCTCTGGGACCAGGGTCAGGGGCGTTGGGTTGGGAGGGAGGCAGGCACATGAAAGGCTGTGGTGGACAGCATCAGACACTTTATGACCGCTGGAGAATGATTGATGACCGCGGAGGAGAGGGGAGCCGCAACTAGGCCGGGAGGGTGACTGGAGAGGCCGAAAACAGTGGGGGGGGGGGGGGGGGTTGATTTGCCGGGTTTAACGTTAAAAGGAAGTTAACCTTTTGGAATCTGACTGACGTCCTGTCCCCCCTGTTGCCCCGAGCCTCTAGTCAAGCCAGCCGCATGCTCGAACCTCGCCACCGCGGCATCAAAAAACGACACAAGCTCGGCTGCTACTACCTCGGCCTGTTTAGGTCTTGCGTTCAAAACAAGCTTCTGTGTTACTCGTTGTTAAATGCTGCCCGCTGACCTTTCTTTTTGGTCTTTAGAACTCAACTGGAATGTATTCGAAGGCTGTAATTCAAAAGGTGAAGGCAGTTTTACAGTACAGCGAGGACAGCGGCGAGGATGTACTGTCAACACAACTGCGTTTAAATTAAAATCGTCTCCCTCTAACCTGTATCAGATGTAGGGATACAGAGCCTGCTTCTCATTTGAGCTAAACTCATAAGGCATCATTGAGGATTTTTAATTTGCTTGGCCTAGCGGCATAAACGACGTATGCAGTAAAATGTTATGACCTCATAAGTTCTGCTTTTGCTTGTTTCCTTTCCCCGCAGAATCATATCCTGTGGCTCGACGAGAAGAACTTAGTGGCGCGCATTGAAGCTGGCATTATCGGTCAGGATTTGGAGAGATTGGTAAGTTCATCCATAACCCCCTGGTTCACCCCCCCCCCCAAGATTTGGTTGTTATTTCAACCAGGCAAGTTGACTAATGGTTAAACAACCAGTCTCTCCACCTTGGGTGAGTGGGATATACGTGGAAGCAAAGCTCGAGAGGGGTGATCCGGAGAGGAAGGGGTAACTACTCGACAGCAGACCAGTGAAGGTTAGATATTGACGGTCAGGCAGAGAGCAGATGGCACCATCAAGCTAATTCAGAGACATTGAGGAGCCAGCGTTTGATGTAGAGGAATGCGTGTCCTGCATCCCAAACAGGCCTCACCTTAGCATAAAGAGAGGGTCTGTTTTCAGCTAACAGATGGCACAGTATTAAAAGCTGCCTGTCGGGAGAGTAACGCTGTAAAACACATGCAGCCGGACTGGCATCACCTGGAAGATGGCAGCCTTTGGTGCAACCAAGGTCTGGCCCTGCGTCCTGCTGGTGCCCAGCTTTGAGACCAGGGGCAGGCTTAGCCAGACCGCAACTAACGTGCATCTTTTAGCTTTCCCTTTAATGTTTTTTCTTCATCTCTGCCACTTGTTTTTTGTGCCAGTACATTTTATCCTGCTGTAAAAGTGAAAATGTTTTACATTAAAAAAACTAATGAGCCCGTGATGGAATAGGAATTTGTTTTTTACAGTTTGTTTTTATCCTACTTTTTAGTGGTTTATACAACTTAAGTGTTTAGATTTCTTAGTTTTTTCCCCATTGTGATGCAAAACAGAAATATGCATTCTATAGTGGTGGTGACTTCAGATTAAATGTAGAGCACATGCTTCTGTGATAACTCATCAGGGTGTTTGCATCTCCACAGCTCAATGAGAGAGGCTACTGTACAGGTCATGAACCAGACTCCATGGAGTTCAGTTCCTTGGGAGGCTGGGTGGCAACCAGGGCGTCAGGCATGAAGAAGAACATCTACGGCAATATCGAGGATCTGGTAGGTCTCCTGTCTCTGACTGACTGCAGTCTTTCTAGAGCATTCCGTCACAGTTATTAAAGGCACTAATTAACAGTGTGCAAGTAAAGCGGCGGACGCGGCCATCCGAACACGCGCGTCATGCTAATGCATGGCAACGTGTCTATTTGGATTCGTTGTGAAAAAGGCGCATGCTTGTTTGGTTAATTGAAATATGAGCTAGCTCTGGTTGTGAACTCCGACCTGGATATAAAACTTGTCTCTTTCCCCGCTGCGTAATCGGGAGTAGTGACTGGTCGTGTTGTGGGTCCTGTTCCCCAGGTGGTCCACATGAAGGTGGTCACTCCCCGAGGGGTGTTCGAGAAGAGCTGTCAGGGGCCACGCATGTCCACCGGGCCAGATATCCACCACTTCATACTGGGCTCTGAAGGTAAGACTCCGCTCTCTCTCTCCGGGGGTGAATTTATTCCGCCCACCGAAACATTTTAGTTTGCGAAACGTCTCATCAAAACGGAGGTCCTGTAATGTGTCCTTCAGGCTTAATTTTAAGGCAGGGTGGGAGGAGACATCCGGCCATGTGGTCGCGCGGGGGCTTGTGAAAGCCCTATGAGAATACTGCCATATGCCGGGTGCCCCCCTCCACACACACACACACACACACACACACACACACACCATGAGGCACAGTAACTCCTGGCACTGCGGTGGTCAACAGATGTGGGTCCACGCAGCCGAATACGCACCACAAGCTGCTGGCGTACTGCTGGCAGAGATCGCCATTTGTACTCATTAGACTGTTTTCGTTCAGACATATAAACTACATCCTAGAACAAAAAACAAATCATATGTTCAAGTACCAATCATCTATTTTTTAAGGCCACAGATTTTCAGATAATCATGTCTGTAACTGTTCGAAGCGAAAGATAGGTTTGCTTAGTCTGTTTTGCAGTTAAATGTTTGTGTGCAGTTTAATGTGACCAGCATGGAGTTTTGGCCCTATTTGAGCATGGTGCCTACTGTATAGCATATTAAAAATATTTAATATGGGAAAATCATTCACTACGCTATGTAGTGCTTTGTTACACACACTACACAGCCTAAAATGCATAATTTGTTGTCTATTGACACAGCGGAAGCAGTGCGCAAAGATCTACACAGTCCCCCTTTAGCTATTGTTAGTACAAATTTGTGTGTGTTATTTATTTGTTTTTCTTTCACATTTGTTTTTCTTTTCCAAATTAGCCAATGTTATATAAACTCTGGGAAAAGTTTGGACGTGGAGTCGCTAGCAATGGGACTGAAACATTGCTGCGCTTAAGTGGTTGGTAATAATATGAAACCATGTTCCATTTTTTATTCAGCACAGTGCGCGCTGCTCCATCCTAATTCCCTTCAGCTTTATTTGGAATGGTCAACTTTCATATTGATTATGGAGTTTGTGTTTCTACGACCATCTGACCGGTGTAAACAAATCTCATGTTGTGTGGAGTTAATGTGATGTGAAACTTCCTCCTCATACCCACAGCGAATGGCTCGTTTAAACGTGTCAGACTTTTCACAGGTGGTTCTTCTGCTCTCTGGTGGTCGGTCTTAGGACAGGTTGGAGGTAAAGAGGACATGTTTACCTGTGTTGGTTCACCTTGCGCAGAGTTTCGATGGTCACAAATATAAGCAAACACAATATACAGTTTCTAGCATAATACCAATGACTATAATGTACATGAGTGTATTTGCAAAATAATTATTAATCAACATTAATGAAGATTGTCAATGGAACATTTTGTAGTACAGTACACAAGCAAAAAAGAGCATGTTGATAGTCACGTTCTCCTTTGGGCCACTAGAGAGCAGCATGTGGAACGTTGTCAGCCCTGGCTGCTGACGACCAGCCCTCATGGTCCTCGTCCTTTGCCTGAACACCCTCTTTGTGGGTCCCCACAATGGGCCTGACGCTAGTGCAGGTTTCCTGAGCCAAGTAGGAGTCAACCAGTCCTACATTTCAAAATCGGATTAGAATTTAAAACGGGATTGTTAATACTGTCGAGGATGATGATGATGATTATAATAATAAGGATTATTTATTTATTTAGGAGTTAAAAGTGTAGAATTGTAGAATTTGATCCGTAACAATCAAACTCAAGTGCTCAACTTAAAACAGTTTTACTTGATATTAAAAACGTTAATATGGGAAAATGATTCACTACACTATGCAGTGCTTTGTAACATACACAACACAGCCTAAAATCCATAATTTGTTGTCTATTGACAAACACTGGAAGCAGTGTGCAAAAATCTACACAGTCCTTTAGCTATTGTTAGTACAAATTTGTGTGTATTGTTTTTGGTTTTCAAATTAGCCAATGTTTTATAAACTCTCCTGAAGACATCTGAATGCATCTGTTTTTTATTTTATTATTGTAGGTGATATTTATGAATGTGTCAGATATTATGAAATCATCATATTTTGATTTCCTCTGTGAGCATGATAAGGTGGTTGCAGACTGACGGCGTCGCCTTTGCTAAGGATATCACTTTTTTGTTTGATCTCATTTAGATTAGAATGCTTTATTAGAATGTGTTCTGCCGTTTGTCTTTTATAAAGATATTAACTCCACCCATACACTCACTGGGAATTGTATATAACAAAAGGCTAAACTGGATACGTGATTTGTTCATTTACTACGTACTTTGTCAAGTTAAGTCATCCAGATTGGACCAATTGACTTCATCTAGCCCTGCATATAACAATATTAATTTAAAGGTGCTATTTCTAGAATTTGAGCCAGAATTACAGAACTACTTTCTTTTTCAAATAACCAGCTTACATCCTTTTAAAAGCATTATTTCTTGATATTTTGTATATCGGAAATGATGTTTATGGGATAATGGGTCACAACACTAGTAAGTGCTTTGTTTCACAAACAAGCATGGCCTAAAATGCTTAACTGATTAAAGACTGAACGGTGTGCCCAGTAACAACTACTGTGTAAGCACAACTCCTCACAACCTCATTGCAATTCCTGGTAAACTTGTAAAATATGCACTGCGTAGCATATCAAATCATTATCATATCATATACATGTCATGAAATACATGTTTTACAGATTTTGGAAGCTGCTCACTGAAGGAGAAATTCCATTAATTCTACAAATAGCACTTTTTAAATAGTTTTTGTCTTTAACTTTAAATGGTGTTTGCTGTTTGATAGAGAATATTCCACATAGACATTTCTATCCTCTAATTGCAGAGTATTTTTACAATGGGCACTACCAGTAATTTATTTTTAATCCACAAACCTAGGTTGTGGATATACTTGATTTGTCTGGATAAATAATGCTCTCTGATATACCCTACTATCACCCTTCAGGGTTTGGTTGGTAAATACCAGGGTCTAGTGAAGGGAAACAAATATATTGTACACTAATCTTTTTGTTTTTCACACTTTTTTGTAGAAAAATCTAGGGAGTATTACATCCAGTGATCAGAGTTTAAGCTAACGTTGGTTTCCCAACAAACAATTCTCTGACGGTGACCTATATGATACTGTTTACCCCTATGAGCTGGTTTCACGCTGCTCACTGGAACCCTATGAGATTTATTGTGGAAATAAAACAGGTCCATATCAAAGGAATGCCTGGGACAACACGTGAGCACATGACATGTCATGCAAGGCTCCCAGCTTGACTTCTGACCCCACGCAGTATCCCCTTCGGCTGCTGCTTTTTGTCATTTTCAGAGCCATCGCTGTTGCAAAAGTGGAACCCTATTCACTTTATAGTGTTTTCATTATTCCCTCATCAATTAATCTTTTAAAGATGCAATCTGGGACTTTATCTAAATGTTTTAAATCTTCCGTGTTGCCCGGAATGTGTAATATGCTGTTTAAATTTGCATAACCACTAGAATTGCTGTCATATCTCCGTTAGTTGTGAAATTCCAAGTTTCCTTATTTTTTTATTTTACCTTTTTATTTAAGCAGGTTAATAGATTGAGAACAAGTTCTTATTTGCAATCGTGACCTGGCCAAGATAAGGTGAAAGGCAACAAAGTTACACAGAGTACAATTATTCCAGTATACAGTTGCACATATAAATGGTATTAAGTTTGATTACAAAAATACTGTACACTCAGTGCAAATGTGGTCAAAAATAGAGAGGTAGATTATTTGGAATGTAAAGTGGCAGTACAAGAGAAATAACACGAGGATAGGTAACGTGATGAACATGGCTGAAAATGGTAATATGCAAATTATACAAAGCCAGCTGTGCGATTGAATATGTGCAAGATGCATTAAGGATTTGTTGAGTGTGTTAGGGCATAAACTGGCAAAAAGAGGGGGCAGAGTCAACATGTGCAGCAGTCAGTCAGTAGATTTGAAAGTAATGCCATAACCTCTTAAGGATCAGGCTCTGTGAAATTCTTCCTGAAAAACATACCCAAAGTTAACCTCTTGTTACACTGGACCAGAAGCAAGGAAGAACATATGCTTGATATTTTTATTTTAAAGGATAGACATTGAAATTTGTGGATAAATTAATATATAATAAGTGTACACAAGTGAATCTGGCACAAGATAAAAGAAAATAATACACAAATACTTTTTTTTTCTACCGTACATCATCTTTCAAATGCAAATAAAAAGATAAAAAAAATATTTTGAGAATGGGTCCTGGAAATACTTTTAATCATGTCCCCGTAAGGGACGATAACATATGTCTAAAGTCTTAGAACGATAGTCCACAGCCAAGCAGCTATTGACTATTTTGTAAAAGGACCCCAATTGTCATTCACGATTGTGCCCAAGTGTTCCCAAGAATCAACATTAATCATTTTCATATAAATAACTATAAAAAATGATATGGTTACAAAACAAAGTTTATATTTATACAAATTGTATGATATGGTTACATATTGTTTTTGGCTCACAAGAATCAACCAAACATCCCTGAAAAGCCCAGATCATTGTCTGTCTACCTAGGTTCAGATGGTTTGGTTATGAGTCGATGGATTTACTGTCAATCAAGTGAGTGCCATTCTGGTGAATTAGCGCGACCCAGATGTGAAAAGACGCAGCCTATGTCAGACACAGTTGTGTAATTATGCTTTCCCGTAGAAAGATGAATCAGATGTTTGTGAACATCTAGACAGCCTGGGGATTTGGAATCAGATTGATTTCAGTGGCTGGAACACTGTTTTGAAGGTCGAAAGTTTGGAAATAGTTTGATATTTGTATTGATAGTTTGTAAACTATGCGGTTTGCAGTAAAGTTTGAGTTTTTGATTGTTTTCACATAACAAATGAATTATAGCAGTGAAAACAATGCTCTATTTCATTGCTGGGACCCTTTAAATGACAAATCAGAGAAAGATGGCCGACTGTAAGTACATATTTTTTGTCAGACATGAATGAATTAGCTGAGTTGTAGATGTATTAGCTGAAGGAACGGTTTGTTTACAATGCACTCACATCACATTATTACGTGGCTTTTTATTCTTGTCATAGCTATTGTAAATTGGATATTTTAGCTAAATTTGTTTGTTCATAAGCTTTCTTTACATGTCAGACATGTATATGCAGAGTAAAATCTGAAGTTGTGAGCAGTGTTTCTAATCCATTTTTTTAATCCATTTCTTTTTTGGGCCAAAATGTCCCGCCGGCGGGACGCTGATCCTTAAGAGGTTAGAAGTAGTGATACGGACGGTGGACTCGAGTTTCAGGGATTTTTGCAAATTGTTCCAAACATTAGCAGTGGAGAATTGGAAGGATATGCAGCCAAATGAGGTGCAGGCTTTTGTATTGACTAGGGAGATATACCTGCTCGAGCGCAGGTTGCGAGTGAGTGATGGTATGGATATTAATGAGTTTAGGTAAGGTGGGGTTTTGCCTAGTAAGGACTTGTAGATTATGTGGTACCAGTGATTCAGGTGCCGAGTGTGTAATGAGAGCCATCCAACTAGTGAGTAGAGGTTGCATTGGTGGGTGTTATATGGGGCATTGGTAACAAAACGGATGGCACTGTGGTATACTATATCTAATTTCTTAAGAGAGTTTGAAGCAGTTCTGTAGACAACATCACTGAAGTCAAGCATTGGGAGGATGGTCATTTTTACAAGGGCTTGTTTGGCAGGAAAGATGAATGAGGCCTTGTTGCGGAATAGGAAGCCAATCCTAGATTTGATCTTGGACTGGAGATGGTTTATGTGGGTCTGGAAGGAGAGCGGGGAGTCTAACCAGACCCATAGTGTTTGTAATTTTTTTACATTCCAACTCAGACCTTTCCAGAGTGGTTATGTTTGTTTGGCAGGCAGGTGCAGAGTGAGGCCGGTTGAAGATCATACATTTGGTTTTACCAGAGTTTAACAACAGTTGGAGGCCATGGAAGGAACGTTGTATGTCATCAAAGCTCATTTGGAAGTTTTCTAACACAGTTTCCAACATAGGGCCAGATGTATATAGAATGGTGTCGTCTGCATAGAGATGGATAAGAGTTGCCTGCAGCAAGAGTGACATCATTGATGTATACAAAAAATTGTCGGCCCGAGGATCAAACCCTGAGGCACACCCATAGAGACAGCCAGAGGTCCGAACAATAGGCCCTCCAACTTAACACACTGAAACCTATCAGACAATTAAGTAATGAACCAGACGAGGCACTCATTTGAGAGACAGAGACCTTTGAGTCTGCCAATGAGGATGCTGTGATTGACAGCATCTAAGAGTCTAAATCCATGGCCAGGTCGATGAAGATGGCTGCACAATATTGTTTTTTGTTGATTGCTATTATGTCATTTCGAACCTCAGATGTTGCTGAGGTGCACCCACGTCCAGCTCGGAAGCCAGATTGCATATCAGAGAGGCTGTGGTGAGACTCAAGTGGTTTATTATCTGTTTATTGACTTGGCTTTCGAAGACTTTAGAGAGGCATGGCAGGATGGAGATAGGTCTGTAGCAGTTTGGGTCTAAGGTGTCACCCCCTTTGAATAGGGGGATTACTGCAGCAGCTTTCCAGTATAGGGATCTCTAATGAAGCAAAGGAGAGATTGAAAAGGCGGGTAATGGGAGAGGCAATAGTTGGAGCAGACTTTTTTTTTAAGAAAAAAAGGTTCCAGATTGTCAAGTACAGCTGATTTGTAGGGGTCAAGGTTTTGCAGTTCTCTTAAAATATCTTTGGTCTGGATTTTGGCAAATGGGAATTGTGGGGGGTTAGGGCCAGATGCTGAAGTAGGTGCTGGGTTGTTGGTCTGGGTGGGGGTGGCCAGATGGATTGCATGGCCTGCCATAGCGAAATGTTCTCCATCGATTTACCTGTGTCCCAGAACATTTAGAGATAATACTGCAGGAAGCAAATTTGTTTGAAAAAGCTAACCTTCCCTGACTGCCTGTGTGTATCGGTTTCTAATTTCCTTAAAGATCTGCAGATCGTGAGGACTATTTGAGGCTAGTGCAGTCTGCCACAGAATGTTTTTGTGCTTGCTGAGGGCGGTTAGTTCCGGAGTGAACCAGGGACTATATATTCTCTCTTTTCCGAACCTTTTGAAAAGAGCATGCTTGTTTAGGATGGCAATGAAGGCATTCTTAAAGAAGAACCAGGCATCCTCCACAAATACGATAAGGTCAATATCCTTGCAGGATATTTGGGCCAAATCTATTAGGAAGGCCTGTTTGCTGAAATGCTTTAATGAGCATTTGATGGTGATGAGAGGAGGCCTTTTAACTGCAGACCCGTTACGGACACAGGCAATGAGGAAGTGATCACCGAGATCCTGGCTGAAGACAGCAGGGGTGGATGTTGAGGTGTTAATCAGGGCAATTTGTGTGTTTAAGTTGTGTGGTTTTGAAGACACTTAAAATCAGTGGCCAATTTTGCAGACTGATTCTTTAATCCCTGTTAATAATAAAAAAACATGTATTAACCCAACCTGAGCTTTGTATTCCATCAGATTCCACAAATAAGCTTAACAACTATAAACTCAAGTATATAATTTTAATATAATATATAATCTCCTTGAATCTGAAGCACGCCTGTGAATTTGCTTGCATTCCTGCCTGTCTCTCAGCTTTACACCACAAACAAGTAGTAGAATGACCACATTTTTAACACGATTCATTTTGGCTTGTGTTTTAAGTGCAGTATTCCTGTAAAGTATTCCTTTGTGTGTTTCTGCCAGGAACCCTTGGTGTGGTTACCGAAGTCACAATGAAAATCCGACCAATCCCAGAGTACCAGAAGTACGGCTCTGTGGTGTTCCCTAACTTTGAGGCAGGAGTGGCCTGCCTACGAGAGGTGGCCAAACAGGTAAGGAAGGACCATGTCCATAATTTTTTTCTTTCCTGTTCCATGTTAGTCCAATCGACTTGCAGAGCTATAGTTATTACCATTACAATCATTGTGTGTGTTATATACACTGCTAAAAAGAAATATGGGAACACAGAGTCATAACAGTATTACACAAAGTCTATTAAACTTCAGGGATATCAATCTGTCCAGTTAGGAAGCATAAATGATTGTGAATCAATAACATCTGTGTTGGTGCAAATGAAGGGGACAGCAGGTGCACTGGAAAGGCAACAGCAAGACAACCCCTAAAAAAAGAATGGCTTTGCAGGTGGTGGCCACAGACAATTGCTCTCTCCCTGTTCTTCTTGACTAATTTTTCAGTTTGGTGTTTTGCTAGTGTCCTTGTCACTACTGGTAGCATGAGGCAGTACCTGCAGCCCATTCAGGTTGTACAGGTAGTCCAGCTCCTTCAGGATGAGACATTCATACCTGCCGTTGCAAGAAGGTTTGCTGTCTCCCAGTACAGTCTCAAGAGCATGGAGGAGATACTAGGAGATGGGCCATTACACTTTGTGCAAGGAGGAAAAGGAGGAGCACTGCCAGATTCCTACAAAATTACCTCCAGTGGTCTACTGGTGTGCATGTTTCTTACCAAACTGTCAGTGATGGTTTGGGGAGGCATATGCTTGGAGGGTCACACAGACCTCCACATGCTAGCCAACAGTACCCTGACTGCTGTTAGGTAACGGGATGAAATCCTCAGACCCAGCATCAGACCTTACGCAGGTGCAGTGGGTCCTTGGTTCCTTCTGGTGCAGGATAATGAGTGTAGGCAATTCCTGGATGATGAAGGCATTGATGCCATTGACTGGCCCTCACGTTCCCCAGACCTGAAACCAATTGAGAACCTCTAGGACATTATGTATCACTGTCAAGTTGCAACACAGACTGTTCAGGAGCTCCAGGAGATCCGGGGAAAGTCACAGAACCCATGGTCGGGCTCGAACCCATGACCATCTTGACTAAGACTGTCCTGTAATGTCGCGACTTCGCCCACTAAGCCACGCAGACCCCCTTATGAAAATAAAAATAAAAAAAATAAAAACTTAGTTTGTCCATAATGTACATTTCTTGCTCGTTAGATATTGTGGAAGTATTGTTTTTGTAAATATTTATACTACTTATGTTGATGTGTACACAAACACACACACTACCAGGAATCTACTATCTTACGTAGCACATGTCAAAGGTTTTTTTTCTCAAAAAAAAAACTAAGAAATGAAATATGTGTAAATATCAATGCAATGTAAACAACAAAATAACACATTTTAATTTTTATTTCTTCCCTCAGCGGTGTGCTCCTGCATCTATTCGGCTCATGGATAATGAACAGTTTCAGTTTGGTAAGTCAGCATCATTCCGTCAGTTTTTTTTCTTCAACACAGAGCTCACAGTGGAGCAGGAATCTGTGACTGATGTCTGTGACTGATATCTGTGGTTTTACACGCTGCCTCTGTTGTGCTGCTGACCTGGTTTCTATTTTTAGGAACGGGTAACTCCCTCTAGACCCCTACCCCCATTAGCTTCCCAGATGCTGAGATGGGAGATGCATCTTTCTGCACCGAGGCTGTGTTTTTGCACAGAGCAGACTTAAATCTTTGAATTGGATGTTTGATTTTTTTAATTGTATTTTGGCCTGGTTCTATGTAAAGCCTTTTCCCCCAGCTGAAGGCCATTTGCAAAATCGAAGAACACCGCAATACGTTTGTCTCTGTAAAATGTTCCTCCAGCTTGCTGTGCTGCATTAGGTTGCATGTATAATTATTTCAACACACAGATACGACTTGTGTAGTTAGGCTTGATGAAAGATTACCGTGGCAACAATCAAGCGGTTGTTATATGACGCTTTAGTCCTTTTATTTGAGGTCTGGTGGAATGTATCAGGCGTCACTGCCAGACATCTTCGTAAAGTTTTCCACTCCCAGGGGAACTCATTAGGCAGACTGTATTTCCACTTTTTCACTGACTGTGCACTTCTTCGCATTTAAGCAGGCAAGATGAAGCGAGCGGGCTTCTGGCTAATAAGTGAGCTTCAGTCTGAACTGGCGTACCTTCCTGGGCTTATTAGTGGCTTGACTTTTCTTTTAATCACCCTGGCTGCTTAACGAAGGCGTCTGATGTATCCACTACGCAGTGGTGTCAAATACGGAGGCACTTACCGCTGCCACAGTACACCAGCAGCTACTTGAAAGATAACAACAGCAGGCAATATGTTGGACGTTGACATGCATTAAATGCAAATGAGTGGGGGTGGGTACTGTATGTATAAGCCACCCTGTCTGTCGTATTTAATTAATGAGTGTGATTGGTTCACAAGACCTAAAGACTTCCAATCAAATTTGGAATGGAAACAATTAGGACACTAAGTGATGAAGCGATTGTGAGAAGTGTTCAGCCTCCGTAGTCAACCAGGTCTCCACCCTGATGTGATTGATAACCATCCCATCAGCTCCCGCCCCTCATTTTCACTTGTCCGCAGGCATTTTGTGTGTCCGATCCGGAATAAATCAAAACGTGTGCTGGCTGAGGAAGACTGATATGGTCACGTCAAACCTGCTTTCTTTCTGATGACTACTGATTTATGATCCATATCGCAGCCAGACCACTGGCCTCTCTGAAATGTACACTATTCAAATGTTACCTTAAATTTTTCTCTTAGTTTCCAAACCCAGAGACATGTGATTCTATTGTCCTGTTAAAGTCCTGGAGGAAACGGAGGGGTGTCGAGGGTCTCCAAACAAGGGACAAAATGAAATCTGTGGTTCCAAGACAAGGGTTCACTTGGCTTTGAGTTCAGTGACTTGACCCTTCTCTTTCGGTTTCTACAGGCCATGCCCTCAAGCCTCAAGTGTCGTCCATTTTCACAAATTTTGTGGAAGGTCTAAAGAAATTCTACATCACCAAGGTAACCATTTTTACGGGCAGGACTTTTATGTATTATGGGTAATTTTTACTTGACTTGTTCCTCCTTTATGAAGTTCAAAGGTTTCGACCCGCACCAGTTGTGTGTTGCCACACTGCTGTTCGAAGGGGATCGCGAGAGGGTCCTGCAGCACGAGAAACAAGTCTACGACATTGCAGCTAAATTCGGGTAAGTCGCATATTCCCTTCCCGTTTTTCAGGTCGGTAGAATCTAACCAACATCTGTCCTGTATTTGTAAGGGTTGAAATCCAGTACCAAGCCTTTTCTACTTAGTACTGTCCTCACTGACACCCTTTATGCCCTGATTAGAACCCTCCCATTGCCACAGGTCCCATGTTAAGACCAAGACTAAACGGCAGTGTGATGGATAACAGGGGGCCGTCCTCTTTTCACTGCCTTCTTGGTGGTGGGAGGGGAGGTTTCTTAGTGAGGGGGTTTGGGGGGGCGCCGAGGGCCATGGGTGATTTGATTTGATTGATTGTGAGGCAGATCAATACAGGCCATCACAGAAGTAAGCGATCAGTCAGCATGGGAGACTGTCTCCGTCCTGTACATCTGCTCCTTGAACTGCACACCTTGAATACTCTGTTCCAAGACCGGTTTCCAAGTCATCCACACCCCTCGAGTTTCTGAGATGTCCCATTCCCCGCCCCGTCTGAAGCGCTGAAAGGCATCCGCTTAGTGCATCCGGTAGGAACTGTACATTCCTACCCCATCAAAAAAGAACTGGAGCACACTGTAGCAACTAACATTTTTACTGCCTCCTCCACTAAACACCTCATCCGCTCTCCACCTAGTAGTCATCCACATACCTTTCATTAAAACACTGGCCCTCTGAAAGTGCCATTTTTCTCTGGGTGACCTTATGGATTGGGTATAAATGTAACTACTTGCCCCAGTGCACAGCTTCCAGTCCATTACTCAGGTCAGTGGCTTTAGTGGCCTCAGGCAATATCCACGACCAATTCATGACTTGATGCATTGAAAAGGCCTCACCTACCAGGCGCTGTGTTTTGTTTCATTTTCCCATTATTTCAAATCAACTGTCGCCTGCTGTCAGAAGCTTGTGAGTGGCTCTGTGTGGAAAATTTCCTTCTGGGTTTAAGAAGCGAGGTGGAGGAAAGAACAGGTAAATCAATATAGTGATTTGTTAATGAGCGCGTCCTGATTAGTTTGGGTGGTGGATGAAAACGTGATTACCCGCACCGCGTGATGGATGTGCGGTTGACCAGCGGGGATTCAGCCATTGATCTGGGCATTGTGGGCCGTGACGGGTCGGGACGGCCTCACAGGCAGCTGTGGTCAGAGAGAGATGGCGGCAGCCCGAAAAGAAGCTGTTAAATATTAACCTCGTTATCTGTTTCCAGGGGCCTGGCAGCTGGGGAAGACAATGGCCAGAGAGGCTACATCCTGACATTCGTCATCGCTTACCTCCGGGTGGGTCCTGCCTCTGTCCCCTGTGATTGACAGCCAGGGCGGCCGGTTGCAGTCACTGGCTGTTGATAGGAAGAAAAATGCAGAGTGTGACCTGACATCTGGCCTCCATTTAGTCAGAGATGCCGTCTTGTCATTCCAGGAATCTTGATTTGAGCAGTTGTCCCAGGGAAAAGCGGCAGTAGAATTATAGAGGACTGTTTGTTTATTTTAGCTTGGGTAGCTTGTACTATTTTCTCTTGCTGTAAACATATACTGTTCCCTTCTGAAATACAAGTCAAACACTGCAGAAGTGAATTGATCTGGGTGTCTTTGATCAACAGGACTTGGGTCTAGAGTACTATGTGGTCGCGGAGTC
>JACXGM010000057.1:66615-87671 GCA_016801145.1 Umbra pygmaea
CTCCCCGAGCCAGCTCAGCCTCCACTCCTCGAGCCAGCTCAGCCTCCACTCCTCGAGCCAGCTCAGGCTCCACTCCCCGAGCCAGCTCAGGCTCCACTCCCCTAGCCAGCTCAGGCTCCACTCCCCTAGCCAGCTCAGCCTCCACTCCTCTAGCCAGCTCAGCCTCCACACTCCCATTGACCTTCATGCCCGACAACTCCCTCCATTCGCCAGCTGTGTGTGGGAGGGCAGACTATTTTCTGTACCTGTCTGGTTGTGCTGGGGAAGAGACAGAAAGCCAGTGTGACGCATTCATGTTTGCTGCCTAGTGTTGGATCAAATGGGAATATCCAAAAAATACTCTCTTTAGCATTGTGAGCCTGAAAATTCAGCGTAAAACCTTTTCTATTAGATACGAGTTTCTTTCGCAAATTCACAAAATGTCTGTGACTCTTCTCACTCACACACACACACACACACACACACACTTGATGTTTAGCACCCTACTGTGTACCCTGCCTGATGAGGGCAAGCCAGGGATCAGGTGTGCAGGCAAGCACGTGTTCAGGCCTCATTAGCCCTCCTCCTCTTCCTCGGTCTCTCCACAGTCGGCTACACATGTCTGGGAGTGACGGCCATTAGAGGCCAGAGTGAGCTGGTCTCTCCCTGTTAAAGCTACCTTACCTCATAGCTGCAGTCTCCATAACGGCCTGTTCTCTCTGTGTACTTTACTGTTCATGGCCCGAGGCCCCCTGTACATACTTCTCAGACAACTGAACTCCTGTCAAGACTGCATCAAGTCACGCTGTTGTGCCCCCTATTCCAAATATATTGCACACATTTTGTGAACATGGTATTGAATGGAAGGTGGTGTTTTTAATGTTGTTTTGTCTTTCTTAAGGGTGTTGGACCTTTGCCGAAATGTCAAAGAACGAATTACGCGAGAGTGTAAAGAGCGAGGAGTCCAGTTTCAACCCCTGACATCATGCAGGTACGTTTAGGAAGAGAACTTTTACCGGTCTTATTTCCTAGCTACCACACTAGGCAAAAAAAACTTCCAATTCTTTTCTTTTTCAATACCTTAACCCTGATTTCCTATAGGAGTGGTTGGCAATATTAAATTACTTTATCTCAGTAACATCGGTAAGGTGAAACATATTGAAACACAAACAGTATTTTGACTCTGTGCTTGTAGTTGATTTTCCAATGGGTCCATATTTTGCATACTCATCACTCATCACTCTGGACTCAATAATAGTGTGCAATATATCAGGTTAAATATTACTGTTTACAACAATGAAAAACATCCATACAAATTTGGATTGATGTTACTGTAAAACATACATGAAATTACACCAGAGAAGCAAGTTACATTTTCAAATTGAAAGCTGCATTTATGCCTTAACATTTTAATATGTATGGAATGAGTATGTTCCGTCAAGGAGCATATCAAGCCTGGAATGACAGGCAGTCACCATGGGTACAGGCAGGGTACCCAGAGGTGACATTTTACATTCATCACCAGAAGCCTTGACAGGATGGTTCATCTACAGATGCTTTTGATGCCAAATATCATGGAAATTGTGTTGCAGGCTTTCAACTTTACTAGAAACATGGCAGCATCCAGTTGGATAGATCTGTCACAAAAAAAGACGAATGCATTTGAGAAGGCATGTTGGGCTCACTGGAGAAATTGATTGGACTGTTTTCTCAACAGAAATTAAAGAAACAGTCGTCTTCTCTGTATTGGAACTGGTCACTGACAACTTCAAGCTTCACTCTTTTTTTTGGGGGGGGGCGCTGTTTTCTCAGTGTACAACCATCTCGTGTCCCATGAAGCAACATTGTACCGGTTCTAGCATTTTGTAGGACAAGGGGTATGTTGACTCAAGTGCCCACAGCTCTACGACTGCTATGTCGCTCTGTTGGCAGAACATGTTTCTTGCAATGAAGGACAGTCTCTGCAATCACAATCGACATTTTTACATTTTAGTCATTTAGTAGAAGCTCTTATTCAGAGCGACTTACATTACGTACCATACAGGGACATCTCCTTCTTGTGGTAAAGTGCCTTGCTCAAAACCACATCAAGGTTTGTCTCATTCAGGAATCATACCGGCAAACCTCTGAATGTAAATCTGACTCCCTAACCACCATAGATGTGCATTTTAGACTTTAATTTGATATTCAGAATACTCGTATTTGTTCAGAATAAAAATAAAACCTCTTTATGTATCTTGTGGAGATTATTTAAACATATTTTTAGAGTTGCAATCAAAATTATTCAAACCCCGATTGCAAATTGTGTTTATTGTAAAAAATTTACAGACTTTCAGCTGTTTGCAGTGAACAAGTCAAACAAAAGCAATTGAAATAGCTCGACACAATGAATGCATCAAGTGGTTTCCTCAAATCCAACTGAAAATGCAACCTATATTGACTTCTCCAGTCTCAAAATGATTCAACTCCCTGAATAGAATTCCTCACAACAGCACAAATAGGCAAAACATATCAAGGGCTTCATTATTTGCACCGGGTGTACTTGAGCTGAAACACATGAAATGCCTGATTGGTTTGTTGAGTGTTACGTTTGACTGCATTAGAGAAACGTGGTTAAGTTAAAAGACTGGTCCAAAAAGAGACTAGATCATCGCCCTTCACAAACAAGGAACATGATACAAAACGAAGGCACTGAATGTTCCCAGAGACACTGTTGGAAGCATAGTTTGCAAAGTTAAGGGAGCAGTGGTTACACTACCAAGATGGGGCAGAAAAAAAGATCAATGGCTGCTGTGTGACTGCAGAAGACCTGCAGCAAGACTTGGTGGCAACAGGCACTGAGGTTGCAGTGAGCACAGTATGGCGTGTACTAAACGCAGAAGGTTTCCATTTTAGAACTCCAAGACTTATAGCACTACTCACCCAAAAGCACTGCAAAGTTTATTCCGATATGCTAAAAATCATATAAAGAAGCCATAGAGGTTTTGGGATTCTGTTCTGTGGAGCAATGAAACAAAACTGGAATTTTTGGACCGATGGATCAGCGGTATGTCTGGAGGAAGAAAAAGTAAGCATGCACTGAAAAGAACACTCTACCCACATTCAAGCATGGTGGTGGCTTGGTGATGCTCTGGGGCTGCTTTGCATCCGCTAGCAGGAAACCTGCAGCATGTGGAAGACGAGATGGATTCATTGAAGTATCAGTAAATCCTAGGAGAAACAGTCTTACCATCTGTGAGGAAGGTGAAGCTTGGGTGTCATTGGACCATCCAACAGAGGACAATGATCCCAAAAATACCTCAAATTCCACCAAGACTTCGTTGCAGAAGAAGTCCTGGAAGATACTACAATGGCCATCACAGTCACCTGACTTGAACATTGAGCTATTTCAATTGCTTTTGTTTGCTTTGTTCATTGCAGACAGCTTTACATTTTAACAATAAACCTGATTTGGGTTGGGGGTTGAATCATTTTGATTACAACTGTATGTTTAGTGTTTGGGAGGTTAGTCCAGCGGTGTAAGCTTGCGACCAGACAATACTATCTGCCGATGGGGGTTCAAGCACAACTCTCTGTGGCTTCTGCCAATTTTCATTACAGCACTGCGATGGTCCGCACCCATCACGGCATGGATGGTGTACCCATTTACAAACTTGCTGGGTAGTGTACCATACTGGTCTATATCAGAGGAAAGACATATCTAATACTCTTCCGGGATGATTGGAAAATAGGCTTTTCTGTCTGCCTTTTAAACCTGTCTCCCTACACTTTCCTTTACTCTCCTGTCATTAAAACCATTATAGAAATACCACAAATTATTTTTTAAACATTTTATTACACTAAAGCAGCGGAGTACAAAGATGTGATTTTAAAATATAGATGCAGCCACAAGGGCAGTGTACAAAATGTTCCAGCATGGATGGTCTGCCATTTATAAGTTAATCTCAGAAACCGCTGGTCTAGTAGCTAGTGTTTTATACATGCTTTTCATCAGAGTTCCCTTCAGGCATTCACCATCTAGATTCTACACACAGCTAATGACTGGTACAGCTGGGTCCACACCATGTTCATGTCACGAGTACTTGCCATCTACAGGAATGTGCAAGGAATGTTATGGAGCCAAACAGACATCTGACATGAAAAGGTCCTAATGAGCCACAAAGGCAGGTCTATCGCTATGGCAGAGCTTGCAAGCAGAGGAAAACTGTGTTAACGATATGCTTTTTGACGTTCCTACCAATGCCGATGTGTATGTTATAGGAACAGCTCGCCAAATAGTGTAAAGGTGTACTTGCGTCTGAGACTGTTCTGGAAAGCCAATGGCAGGAGCTCCAGAGCAACTTCTAGGATGCAGCATGCTCTCCAATATATCGACAACACCTCAGCCCAAACAGCTTATCAGTGAAGAAGAAACTGACCATTGAGAGGAGTGAGGAACTTTGTGAATACATGCCAGTTTATGTAGCAGAAATTAAATTCATTGAGTTAGGGTGTCAGAATTGTAGTCGGAAGGTTGTCAGTTCGATTCCTGACTGCCGAATGTCATTGTCTTTGAGCAAGGCACTTTACCTGTAGTTCCTCCAGGGTGATGTTTCTTTAGTTACTTTAAGTCACACATTTGCCCATTTGTTAGTATTTAGGCCATTTTTATCTTATTTCTGGTCAGCAATGGAAAGGTTATTACTTCTCAGAAGAAATTGTACATTTCTGAGTTCCGTAAAGACTAGCAGCATTTTATATTTAAAAGTGGTGGCTGTTGTAGGGGCTTCATTAAGCTCAGCAACAATGTTGTCAGTGGCTCAATGTGTTAAAAGCTACCTTTTTTCTAGACAGTTTTTTTCTCAATTTCTGTCCCATCCCAATTCCCTCTCTAATCCTGCCTTGTCAGCAGCTTCGCAACTCCTTTAAAAAATTGAGGAATGTTGAGGGGCGCTCACATGTTTCCAACCATCTTTTTGCACTGTTAATCCAACACGTAAGCATTTAGTCTGATCATGTACGGGATGATTATGCTCACCAACTATACCTCCGTGATTGAATATACAGGCGCCCGATCTCCACACAAGGATTCACTGGAGAGCGCTGTGGCAAGGAAGATAATTTGATTTATCTATCTCAAATCCAGGTCAGTGTTGTGCTAATTTGCACTGCCTCCTGCAGGAGGTCCACGGAAAGTCAGAGAACCCATGGTCATGCTCGAACCACTGACTATCATGATGTAGACTGACGTAGACTGTTTGTGACAGACCAGTGGCTTTACATGTTTTAATGTCAAACCCTGCATGGTTTAAGTAACAGCCTGTGAGTTTGTGCTTAGCACATCTGACATTTGCACAGTGCCGTAGAAAGACAGAGTTGTAATCCATCACTGCTTTTTATCAGCAAAATGTCAGTTTGGTGGAAATTATATTGCTAGAAGAATTTTCTTTATGCAATTTTAGACGACTTAGAAAATCTGTCATCAATTGTATCTAAACTTTGTTAATGAGTGGTTGGTCGTATCCTGTATCTTTACCAATGGTCTCGTACTATGACCAGGCCTGTAATGTGAGCAGATAAGAGCAGTCTTGTGACCTTCTTGTGTGACCTAGCCACACACTGCCTGCTCCTTGCTTACTGGGGACAGATAAGGGCCAACCTGATTACGTCCCAGCCATTCATTTTCCGCCTGCAATCTGTCACATGATTGATTTGTCCATTTAACCTCTAAAGCTGGCCTGCCTGCCCGAGTCGTGAGCCACATCACAGGAAGAAATGTTCTTCTTGTCACCTCTGAACAGAAATGGCTAGATGCAAAACAGCAATGTACTGAGACTAGGAGCAAAAATCTCCACACTGGACTGGGACTAGGAGCATAAAACAATGTTCTTTGTTAGATATACTGGGGCAAGGTTCAAATTAACAATGGGTGAGGGGCAAAAAACTGTAGAGTGGCATTAGGAGCAAAAGAGAACAACATTTGACAGGTTTACCGTTACAGTGCTGTATCATTTACTTTAAGGGTAGGGTTGCATTGATTAGTATCCAGTTTATTTTCAATGCAGACATTTGGTGCTTTTTTAAAGATGCCAAACATCCATATGCCTACTAAAATGGCTAGATTTGAAATGTGTATTAAATTAGTAAATTAGCCTTTCATTAGCACCAAAAAACGAATCCACGTAGCTCATGAATTCTTTGAATGTTTTGAATTGTTCTAAAAGGTAATTAAATTGAGTTCATGAGGAAAGGAAAGGGTGATCAGTCAACAGTCAACGTTGAAGCGCCCTGTGTCCTAAACTGTTGTAAATGCAACTCAGGTGACGCTCATTTAACGTCCTGATAAGGGGACCTTTTTTAGAGGAGACAGATCCAATATGCCGTCCCCACTCAGAAAACATGAGGGAGAATTGGGGTCAGAGGTTAAAAAGGAAAGCCTTGACTTTTGGCTCTGCCTGCTTGCCTTTCATTTCAAAGGAAATAAAAATTTACTATTACTTGTTACCAAATGGATTTTGGTTAAATAAATATGGACATAATTAGTTAAGATTCATATGCAGATTAGTGAGAGTAAAGCATTAAAGCTGCTCTATGTAACGTTCCATTTATTTGTCCTCTCAGCCCGAATTTTGTCTTTTTTTAATTTATTTTTTATGTTTTTACTGGACACAGGACTAATACAGGGAACATGTAACAGATTTTCAAAAATACAGATTATTATTTTGTCCATAATATGCAATTGTTGCTAGTTAGATATTATAGAATGTCGATTTTGCTATTCTGTTGTCTGTATTTTGTTTTATCTAAGTTAATTTTTTCAAACCTTTGATCCAATATGCTAGTTCCTAATGTTTACTAGTCCTAAAACATTGTTTTTGAAATACTTAATCCAGTGTCTCCCGTTTCGCAGAGTGACTCAGACATATGATGCTGGAGCCTGTGTTTACTTCTACTTCGCCTTCAACTACAGAGGACTGGCAGATCCAGTGCGAACGTATGAACAAGTTGAGGTAAATCTACTGAGCACTTCTTCAGTAAGTAGCCCACCCAGGAACATGCATTACATGTGAGCTAAAACTCTACCCATCTCACCACCAAGACGGAATTGCCCGATACTCAACAGTGGCTTAGGGAGCCAATCCTACTGAAATGAAATGTGAATGTATTTCCTGACTAATGTATGTTGTCTATTCTTCCTTGTTAGCATGCTGCTAGGGATGAGATCCTATCCAATGGAGGAAGTCTTTCACACCATCATGGAGGTAAAGCGGACACTCTTACATCTAGCTCTACATCTAGGAATATCCCTATCGTTTTGGACAGATATATCGTAACCCTTGCACTTAAATAATTACCTATTTTTTCTAAAAGTTGGCATTGAAAAATGTTACTGATAAAAATAAAGAAATATATATAATATATTATTTATATTTATTTGTGTTTTAAGATTAGAATGTATCTTTTTGAGCATAGTCAAAACACAATATGATTGATTCCCCATTGCTAATACTTGGTTGTACAGCCTTGAACTAAAATGACTACCAGCAAATGCTTCATGTATCCCCAATTTAGTGCCAACCACCATCTGGGAAAAGCCAGTAGACCAAGTAAACAAATTTACAGCTCTTTGCCAATACATATCAGTTCTGTGTTTCCTGGGAAACAAAAAATCATTTAAAATAAAAAACAATAGAGATTGCTACGGGGTTGCTTTGAAGCCATTAGTTCTGGTATACTTAAATCTGCATCAAAAGGCACCGTAAAATATTCAGGTGTTTTAGAGTTCAGCGTAAAACACAGTGATTCTAACATGTTTCGCCTTGAAATGCAGGTCTTCCAGCAGGACACTAGCCCTTAACACACCCAGACCCCCCAGGAATGGTTAATAAGAGATGCTGGACAGGGGCTTCTACTGTAGGTGGCCTACTGGTAGAACCACTACCTTGCAGAACAGTGGCGTCAGAATAGGTGTTCATGCCTTCCGACCAGTCTTTCCTGGCCTTTTAAAGTATTAATTATGAATGAAATATTTCAGGAATAGCTTCATGGCCATTTGGCTGTACACCTCATTATCATTTATTTATTAGAATTTTCTTTGCAGAATAAAAATGCTCGAAAATGCACCATCTCGTTTTAAAGAGTGTCCAAATAAAAAACAAACAAATGTAAAAATAAAAACGAACATAGTCACACTAAACATAATGTCAATTCATATAATGACACGCATATTAATAACAATGAAATTATATTATACAAACAAAAGCATTTTTCAATAATCCACAAATAAATATGATTATATTTCGCCTACCAATACAATTAATAAATAGAATCTTCTAAAATATGTATATGCATACATAATGTACATTATTTCCACATATATATTTACACATTTCTATTAATTAACCGAAACATGTTATTATTTGAAAAAATACTGAATTTGATTTAATTGTCCTTATTTCTAAAGGTAAGCTATTCCAGTCATTTAGGTCTTTTATCGTTAAAGGATCTTGCTCCAATCTCGAGATGTACCCTAGGAATGTGTAGATGTTGCTGTTATCGAAAGTAGTTGTGTGAGTCATGTAACGTAAGATGTTCTTTAATATACACAGGCATGTTTAAGTAAATAGATTTAAAAAAAATGGGTACCAATGCTGTTTTTCGTTTGGGAATGCAAGCCAATTTAGTAATTCATACATTGTACAATTATGTGTGATACATTCACATCCAAGAACTGTACATGAGGAGGCACCCAGTCTTTTTTAAATGTGTTCGCTACCAGTGGATATTTCATTGCTTCCTTCACATGTCCAAACTTTCCCACAGTGCAGACAAATGGCTCTGCCGTGGCTCTTTGTTCCCTTCAACAAGGACCAAATGAAACGTGAGCGAGGGAGGGAGGGAAAAACAACTCTCGTGGTGCCCGATCGGGGCTAACCGAAATGGCTACCTTATCTATATTGCCATCCGCCCGGCCGCTTTCAGACATTACTTCAGGCTATTCATCACGGCTGTCAGAAACAGGCTGCAGTGAATCAGCTGCGATATTAAATCACAATTTTTCCTGAAGCTACAGAAGGTTGAAAATTAAAAGATTACTAATAACAGAAGGCAGTGGGTCGGGGTAAATGATGCCACTGTAATCAGCTGTTATTACTGACCTCCAAACAGTGAGCTACCCCGGACTGGGTTGGGGGGTAGGGGTATATTGATGCAGCTCCTGGGTGCTGCGCTTGGTGTGTAATTGTGATTAATAACAGTGGAGCCTGCTATCTGGGAGCGGACAGGCCGGTTTGTCTGCCCACAATCACCGCATGACAAATGAAGCTAGTTTCACTGGGTTTTGTGTATCAAAGAAAACAGATGTAGTCTGAGAAGGCAGGGTGGGAGGCCTCTGCAGGAAATATCCATATTTTTGACCTCTGTATACTTCAGGTCACTGTGGGTGGGTGGGTGACTGCTTAGCTGCACCTCAGTGTCTCCTGCTACAACGCTCACTACGCTGTTGTTTTAAACTATATGTGAAGTGGATACAATGAATCGAATTTAGTACATTTTGTGATGTAGTCACAACATATCCATTTGTTTATTATCGCTGTCCCAGGCCCCTGTGGGGGCAGTGTTTCATGAGGGCAGGAAGTTTAAGGATATGTCCTGTTTTAGTAGATCACTAGTGGAGTAGGAGCTGTGGAATATCAGCCAGGTTAGAAGATGTCATTAGAGTGTAAACACACAGACTGGATGGGCGGAGAGCCCCTGGTCTACAGTTACTCCCCCTGGGGTTGTCACAGCTCTAGACGCACGGCCACTCGCTAGCCTCTGTCATGTCTCGCTCCTCATTCGTCAAATGACGAGGGGTGGGTGGGATAGTGTGTGGTGACGCCCTCCGCTCAGTTTCCCCTCAGCAGGACAACAGCCAGACACGCCCACCTGACCTTGAGCGTAACACGACCACTAAAACACATACCAGCACACAGGTTAGCAGGGGGCGCCACCGTGAGCCCAGAAAAACACCATAACTTATTTTCCATTTAGTTATCTATAGCGCTCGTTGTCGTGTGCTCTCCCACTGGCACGTAGGAATATGGTCGGTTTGTGGACCTCGGCGGTTCCCTCTTGTTCGTCTCAGCTGTATGGCTGAACCCAGGCTAGATTTACTGTTTCTCTGTTTGCATCAACACTATGGTTGAACCCAGGCTATATTGACTGTTTCTCTGTTTGTGTCAACACTGTATAGCTGAACCCAGGCTAGATTGATTGCAATAGCTGGCGAAGAGAAGGGGAAGTGACAAGATAGATGTGTAAATTATCACTGTGATGGAGGCAATGATGCAGTACCAACACCTTCTGTTTTGTCTCGTTCCTGAGTGGAGGGAGGGGTGGGGGCGGGGCCAGGGAGGGAGAGGGCACGCCCCTTTGTTAGTTATTGGCTAGCAGCTGATTGGGTGACTGACTGGTGCCTCTGCCACCATCTGGGGGGATGTGGCATGGTGCAGACCCCAGTTGCCCCCCAGTCTGCCCCGTCTTGTCAGGAGACGTTCCCCGGTGGCCCCACGGCTGATTTCCATCTGTATTCCCCGGCTGCTTTGCGTCGGTCTCACTGATAACATGGCCCCTCCCATCTCCTTCCCCCAGTTACAGTGACGTGGAGGCATGGTGTGGCATTTTGGGGTTGGCCCGGTGTAAGCACTCACTTCCATTTTAAAACATACGTCATCTAATCTGGGATGATTTCTTCTGTGTACTTACCTGCTGGAGCTTGAGCTACCAACGCATGTACTGAGGCCAAGGCACCTGTTCTAGATCGTTTTATTCTCTTGGCTTATTTAAACTGGTAGGAAATGGATAGATGACGGTGTGACCTTGGACTTGATGTTTACCCAGACTAACAGCAAACAAGACGCTGTTTATTTACAAACATGTAATGTGAGGTTTCTGTGACCTGAGGAAATGTTGGGAGTCTGTTATTCTCTAAGTCCTAGTTATTTGGATGCTCCTCCATTATTCTCACTGTCGAATAGCATTTCAGAGTCCCATGACAAACCCTGGTTTGAGGCCATTCTGTGGACAGCCACGGACAAGTTCCTCCCTCTCCCAAAGGCCTCAGACGCCAGTGTGGTTCCTGACAGAACCGGAGAGGACTCTGACGTGAGTTCCACCGGACAGCTGCCAGAGCAAGAGCATTGGTCTGGGCACCGTGCCCGGGCTTGCCCATGCTGTGTCGCTCCCAAAGCCTGGTGGCCTAAAGCCAGGGCACCGACCCTCAAAGCCAGCGTCGGGAGGATTGAGGCGTGTGCAGAGCAGCCGAGTGTGGCATGCTGGGACTTTAGGGCGTCGCGCAGGTTAGCTTGAGAAGAACAGTACACCGTACCCCCACCCCAAACCGCAGTTGTGTCTGTGTCAGGGTTGGGGGGATGCTGCCGGAGGAACGGCAGAGCGAGGCAGTGTGGGCCATTGAAGCGTTGGCCACCAGCCTCTCCTCAGGGAACACGGTGCCTAATGACTTTGATAGTCTGCTGGGCTCCATAAATCATTGCCATGCAAAACATTTCTCCTCTCTGGGTAAAAGCATTTATCACTCTCTGTTTATTCACTCACTCTCACAAGATTGATTGGCTCCCAGCAGCCTGCTGAGCAATCAGGCGTGCCGATTTCTCCCCCCACCCCTCTTCCTTCCTGGGTGTTTATTTCTCCCGTTCTCTCCGTCTCTCCAGTTGGAAAACTTCGCAAGGAGTGGATGAAGGAGAGCATCTCCGACGTCGGCCTGGGGATGCTGAAGTCCGTGAAGGAGTACGTAGATCCAGATAACATTTTCGGCAACCGAAACCTTCTCTAGTTTAATTTTACGAAATGATTTTGTTTTACACCTTTGTCTCCTCAAACCTTTCTAACAACCTATTGTGCAATTGTATTAACGTTCACTCAATGTTTATATGACAACATTGTCAATTCATTGTCCTTCTGTATGACTTCAGTCAGTTGAACAGTGAACGTCCGAAGTGGCTCCATTCCTTTCAAGTTAGTCGTCCTTGTGTCTCCAGGAACGTACAAGCTGAGTGTCTTTCTACTACCCAGCAATGCATTAGATTGCACTTAACGCACTGTAAAAATCGTTGTCAATGATTAACTTTGAAGCTCAGTCCTTTCCTTGTCCAGGGAGAGAGAGTGAATAATAAACAGTGTGTATCATACTAACTACAGGACTCTAAAGGTGTCCGAAGGATTGTTTATCTCCAACATGCCATAGGAATGGCCTTTCATACTTTTTCTGATGCAGAATTTTGTCTAACATCTCATTTTTGCCTAATTAATAGTTCCCTATCATTCTTGCCAACTTCATGAGGTTTTTTTGTATGTATTGTGTTATTCAAGTTAAGCACTAGTTTAGAATTACATTTGGGATAAATGCGCTCTGTGCCTTTCTGAATATGCCTGCTTTCCCTGTTACCTGTATATCTGTTACACTAAACCTAATTTAATGTCCTTGTAATTGATTTTGTTTCCAGTTGTTTCCTCCTGCCTTTTGTTGTTACTTAAAAAATATCAATTATTGCCACAGGAGATGTGCATTTAGTTGAAAGTAAACATGTACCTACTTGTGATTTCTATTACATTGAGCGGTGCCTCTATTGAAATTGTACCTTAAGGTACAAATGTCCATGCCCTCAAACCTACACCCAAAAGAAACTGTTATTAATTGAACAAGGATGGCTGATACCTATCAACTTACATTTTTTGTTTTTAATTGCTTTTTTAATTTTTACCTTGCATGGTCTTTGCCTGTCACGAAGAGTTCTGTTTGTAGCCAATGTGAATATACAAACTTTGTTGTGTAATTTAGTGATAGTGGACTGCATCCCAAGGCTCATATTTGTACCAAAGATGTTCTATACAACCATGTTACCACTTGATACAGGCCATGCAAACATACTGCATCTCCATGTGTTCTACATGCTGTATAGTTACATGTAAGTGAGACATGAATACAGTAAGGAAATTGTAATACATTAAATCCTTTATAGTCCAATATGTTTTTATTTTTTTAAATTCACATATGCAAATACACACACACACACCCTCTTAAGAAATATAAAAAACGTATTCATATTTAGACTGTTACTGTAACTAGAACATGTAGTTATTCCTGTTTGTGTAAAAGGCAACTTGAAATGACATGTCAATATGTTGTCACTACTACAGAGATGTATTGTTTAGAGTTAGTGCTTGTATTTACACAAACATCCATGTGTATGATAAGGGTCCCAACATTGTGGTTTTGTTGGAAAGGATGCATTTGAGTCAAATAAAATTGTACTTTTGTCACAATTACCGTAACCCATAATTAAGAATTAATGTTTCATCTCTTTTTGCAAGGCTTGTGTTGATATTGTGCCGGAACCTGAAAAGGTATACATGGATTGTACTGTATGGTGCTAGGGTACGATAAAACTGGAAATGTTCTGCTACTGTTTTCCTTTCAGTAATGTGTTACGGTTGGGTTCCTATTGGTCCCAGCCTGGCGACTTTCCACCGGTGTATTGCGTCAGCCCATTTCACCTGCCCAAGTGGCGTCTATAGTTCCATTGTAAATGTTGCTTCATGAAACACAAATGAAGGGAATGGCTGTGCACCAGTCACCCGAGCTGCCATTTTCTGATCGCTTTCATGTTTTTACAACTACTGATGTCTTCAAACGACACCATAATGAGAGCTTGAAATTGAAATGTTTCGGCTGTACCTTTTTGTTCTTTTCCACACGTTTTTTAAAATGTGTTAACATTCAAGTACGTTTTTGTCAAGGCTATTTGTGCAATAAATTGAACTAAAACTAGCAGTGGTCTTGATAATTCAGGCGATGGTGAAAATACGCCAAAAGGCTTTCATTGAGTTTAATGGAAATACTGTAGCCAATGGACACGCGCACACACTGGCCAGAGGACTACCAGGGTTAACGAGGCAGAGGGCTCTGCCCCTTATGTAGAGTAATTGTTCGGCTGCCCACACGTTCTCGCACACACAGTTACCTTCAAGCTCAAGGTAATCCAGCACAGTTTGTGTAGCACACATCCTCACTGCTTCCTGCCAGTGTGTCTCCAGCAACAGCTCCCCTGAGATTTAGCCTCCCAAACACCCACTCTCGCTGACGTCAACATCTGAGTTTGAGAATGGCTCCACTCACCACACGTTCTAGAATATTCATTCATTCGGTTGTTTTATTTTCTTAAATATTGTGACAAGGTGGTGTTCTGGTATGATCATTTTTTAGTGTTGTTAGTTGTTTCCAGGCAGTGGTGTCAACAGGACCCTAGTGTTCTGATGCTTTTATGGCGGATAGATCAGAGAAAAACAAGTCAACTCTACTTATTCAGGTTGGAAATTGAGATTTAGCGTACAGCTCTGACTTTCTTAGACTTGCATACACTATATAGCCAAAGTGATGTGGACGCCTGACCTTACACATGAGCTTTTTAGACATCCCATTCCAAAACCATGGGCAGTAATATGGAGTTGTCCCCCCCCATGTGGCTACAACAGCCAAAAGAGCATTTGTGAGTTCTTGCGCTGATGTTTGACGAGGAGGCCTGGCTCAATTGCCGTTCCAATTCATCCCTAAGGTGTTCAGTGGGGTACAGGTCAGGGCTCTGTGCAGGCCATTCGCATTCTTCAACACTAAACTTGTCGAACCATCTCTTTATGGACCCTGCTTTGTCATGCTAAAACAGGAAAGGGCATTCCCTAAACTGTTACCACAAAGTTGGAAGCACCCAATTGTCTAAAATGTCTTTGTATCCTGTTGCCTAGCCCAAACCACGAGAAACAGTCCCAGACCATTATCCACCCTCCACCATTAGTAGGGATGTCCACATACTTTTGGCAATATAGTCTATTTTAATATTTGATTACATTTTGCCCACATTTTCTTCCCCTCCCAATTCCCACTAACCCTGTCTTGTCAGCAGCTCTGCAACCCCTTGGACAGACCTTTGGGATGGCGAGGGGCTTGCACATGGTTCATCATTGAGCCACGGATTCTTTTTGCACTGCATATCCAACACGGAATTCTAGTCAGACCACACGGGATGATTACGTTCACCAACTATACTTCCGCAATAGAATTTAATGGCGGCCGATCTGCACACAAGGAGTCGCTATGCCAATTTCCCCTGCCTCATTCAGGAGGCCCCAATATGGTATATTTGAAGTGCTGCAGTAAGGGGGCCCGTTAAAATCTATCATTGGTTAGTTTGTAGAAGCGATGTTAGGTTGTGAATTTCACAAAAGCACTATCTGTGATATAGATGCTGTCTTAGTAAATACACTAACTGTAAACAAATCGTTAAGGTTAGGGTGAATTTCTGTATCACCGTCGACCAATTGATGTTATGTGATATGCAAGAAACCAGAACATCATCAAAACAGCTCTATTTGAACTCTACTGCAGTATGGGGCAAAGGTCACTGTGCATTTTATTCATTTAGCGGATGCTTCATGACTTACAGTGAATACAGCGACTCCCTGGGACAACTTATGGTAAGGTGCCTTGCTCAAGGACAATGACATTTGGCACAGTGAGCCAAGTCTGACCACCCAGATTTATGTACAGTGATTAAATTTATGCTACTCAAAGATGACAAATCCACAAAATGTTTAAATGGTTTATGTTGTTCTAGTTTTTTTAGTTTGTACTCTGCATTCATTCTGATTGTATTTTGAGTGAGAAATGATCCAGCTGTTAGCATGTTTGCTAATTTCCGATAAATGCAATCCATATTACACATCACATTGCTCGACTGATTAATATGAACGTCGTCTACAATCCTATGTACAATATGTCCACATGGGGTCAGTAGAGTAGTAGGAAGAAATCTCTCAAACATCCATATAATAATAATGGAGTCACAGACCAATAGCAGCACATTTTTATTTCAACATAAAAACATTGCACATTTTCAAGTAACATGCCCTTTGTAGGTTCACCCAGGTCACCTCATTTCATGAAAACTGTATTTCTAACAGGGACATTTTGAAGATATACAATGATAAGTTCTAAAAGCAAGTCCAACAAAAAACATACCAAGGAAAAATTGGCCGCATATGAAACCAAATGTTCAAAGAATTATCACAGCATTGTTATTATTTCACCAAACATGATGCATTTGTATAATCCATGCAAATAAATCAAATACTAATGTGCATATTAATAATAAAATACGAGGTATCTCTTGGCTCACGTTTTTGCTACATCCATAGCAGTTGATTTCAAAACTGTAGTCACACATGCAATTCAATATCCCATGATTAATTTGCATCAACCCAAACAGTAGCACAAAGATCCATGCCACAAAATGAGCACAGCTACATTTTTACTCCAATTAACAAAGCTACAACACATTTCATACCCCAAATTAAGAAAATGAAACAGAAGCTACAGCCTAGACTGTTCTACAGGGATCGAAATATGTCCATAATTTCCTATTAATAGTTAATCAAACTAGGTACATTTAGTGTATCTAAGGGCTCTAGAAGGGTGGAACTATTCTGACATTATTTGTTGCTATAAGGAATTATTTGCCATTACACTATCAGTGTTACATTCTCCTGATGCATTTTTTATTCAGTTGAAATACCATCATGAGAATCTATAGCTATTCTCCATTTGAATATGCACAAAAGAGCTGGTCCTGACCTCCCTAAGGCTCTAGGCAAATTTCTGCTAAGGGGCCCTCTTACCTCACCAATGAGCCATGTAAACCATTTGTCATTGCCACACCGTCACATCTGACACCCCAGTGCTCCCACTCCAATGCTCTGTCCTTTAAAACTGTTTTATACTATTATTTTACATACTGTGGTGGGTTTTCGGGGGCCCTGTTGCTACTGCTGGGCCCTAGGCAATTGCTTAGTTCACGGGCCGGCCCTGATACACAAATATTCAAGCGTTTGCATTACAGTGAAATCCTACAGAGAGACCAGACCATTGACTGATAACAAGCAACGTCTTTGAGATCGTTAAACCAATTGAGATGGTTAAGAGTAAATTAATCATAAAATGTGAGAAGATCAGAACAATTTTGTAAAGGCACATTTTTCTGTGTGTGTGTGTGTGACTGATTCTCTTTTCAATCATGTAGCGTATAAACCAACTCCCTTCACAGTCTGTAGGATATTTCCGATGGTAAGTTACACATATTAAAATACTCTCTGCAACAGGATCAAGACGAAACTTAAAAGGGAGTTTCTGAAGCTACTGAAGAATGTCAGTTTGACAACGCCATGCAGTTTTTTTAAACAAGGAGTCTTAAGCAAGGCACAGCAGGTGGTTAATATACATGGCAATCCCTTCCTCAGGCCCCATTGGAGCAAAAAACCCTTGATCCGTAACACTAGCACTACACAAAAACAGCAAGCCAACAGTTTCACAGCATCTCTTCATATAGGATGTCATATTTACAACCAAAAACTATTTAACCACCACAACCCCCCCCAAGAAAAAAGATTCTAGCAACAGATACTGAAAGCAACGCAAGGAATGAAAAACAACAGTTGTGTCCTTTATGTAAACTGCGCTTCTAGTGCGGTTGCGGCAATCTCCTGAATGTGCCGCACCGTTCGCTAATCTGACAGACATCAGACGTTTCCTCACACTCTCAATGATCAGACTCAGAGGTCCAGCTAGCTGTGGCGCTCTGTGTTAACATGGCAGAAGCAGTGCTCTGTCCTCCCACCCAGGAAGGAGCTGCGGAAGAGCAGGAAATGCCTTGACCGTGGTCTAAGTCCCATCTCTAGTGGCAAAAGCGAGGCGCAGAGGCCAAGTATCTCTGCAAGCGCTGCCTAGACTGCAGGCGTATGTGACGAGTAAAGGAGCTAAGAGGAGAAGCTTGCCTGGAAAGGTTAGCAGGAGCTAGCTTGCAGGTTTGGGTGGATCAACTGTACAGCAAGGTTTATCGTCTGAAGGACAAGTTCTCGTTTCTGTGGTGTCAATGCTGCAATGGCTTGTGGAATTGGACTCACTCTGGCTGCGTTGTCTCTTGTTGTTAAGCTCCTCCCACTTAGTCCTGTTGACACGAATCAGGTCAACCATTGGCTGGAGCTTGGGGTTTATTTTTACAAGCGTCTGAAGAAAGGTGGAAGAAAATAAAGACCACCTTCAGTTCAGTATTCATCAAGCAAACACCTTTAACACACTGTTCTTTTTAGATAAGAAGGTTAATACACTGCTCAAAAAAATAAAGGGAACACTAAGATAACACATCCTAGATCTGAATGAATGAACTAATCATATGAAATACTTTTGTCTTTACATAGTTGAATGTGCTGACAACAAAATCACACAAAAATGATCAATGGAAATCAAATTTATAAACCCATGGAGGTCTGGATATGGAGTCACACTCAAAATCGAAGTGGAAAACCACACTACAGGCTGATCCAATTTTGATGTAATGTTCTTAAACCAAGTCAAAATGAGGCTCAGTAGTGTGTGTGGCCTCCACGTGCCGGTATGACCTCCCTACAATGCCTGGGCATGCTCCTGATGAGATGGCGGGGGTCTCCTGAGGGATGTCCTCCCAGACCTGGACTAAAGCATCCGCCAACTCCTGGACAGTCTGTGGTGCAATGTGGCATTGGTGGATGGAGCGAGACATGATGTCCCAGATGTGCTCAATCGGATTCAGGTCTGGGGAACGGGCGGGCCAGTCCATAGCATCAATGCCTTCCTCTTGCAGGAACTGCTGACACACTCAAGCCACATTAGGTCTAGCATTGTCTTGCATTACAAGGAACCCAGGGCCAACCGCACCAGCATATGGTCTCATTACCTAATGGCAGTCAGGCTACCTCTGGCGAGCACATGGAGGGCTGTGCGGCCCCCCAAAGAAATGCTACCCCACACCATTACTGACTCACTGCCAAACCGGTCATGCTGGAGGATGTTGCAGGCAGCAGAACGTTCTCCACGGCGTCTCCAGACTCTGTCACGTCTGTCACATGTGCTCAGTGTGAACCTGCTTTTCACCTTCTTGCCACAGCTTGCATTGATGTACCATCCTGGATGAGCTGCACTACATGAGCCACTTGTGTGGGTTGTAGACTCCGTCTCATGCTACCACTAGAGTGAAAGCACCGCCAGCATTCAAAAATGACCAAAACATCAGCCAGGAAGCATAGGAACTGAGAAGTGGTCTGTGGTCACCACCTGCAGAACCACTCCTTTATTGGGGGTGTCTTGCTAATTGCCTATAATTTCCACCTGTTGTCTATGCCATTTGCTCAACAGCATGTGAAATTGATTGTCAATCAGTGTTGCTTCCTGAGTGGACAGTGTGATTTCACAGAAGTGTGATTGACTTGGAGTTACATTGTGTTGTTTAAGTGTTCCCTTTTTTTGTTGAGCAGTGTTTAAAGAAAATCATTGCATAAAGGACTGTAATTAGTTACCAGTGTCAATTGTCCTCTTTGGAATTGCAAATGACAATAAAGCCACTCACACAACGAAAGTTTGAGGGTTTGCTATTCTTTACACTGTGTTTGATTCCCATACCATCAAAATCACTTGGCTGTCAATTGTACACTGATTTAGCTAATGTCATGGACAAAAAATAAATTTTCTAAAGACAATTCTTACAAAAAACTAAACAACGCCAACATTTAGGAAGAGATATTGCACACATTGGCACAAAAACAGGACACACTTTCATTAAGGCTATGAATATATCCCTATAAATCCCTGAGAGAGAACAATGTGTTAACCAACTGGTACTTAAAACAACAACATAGACCACAATACATACATTTACATGAGTGTAATAAATCACAACAGTAATACAACAGTAAGAATTGTCCATGACAATGTGTTTCAGTATCTTCCTCCCCAGTGTGTGTGCACTGTGTACAGCTGGCATGCGACCAATGGCTGATGTCCGTACATGTATTATGAGTACAATCTCAAGCCAGAAATTGCTGTTCAGAACTGCCTGTTTTCAAAAACTGTCAAAACTGAAAACTGTTACAACAGCTGTGTGGATTAGAAAATAATTGATATTCATTGTCAACTGACTAACTGGCACAACATCGCTGCACTCTCAATGAGTAGGTACAAAGACGTTTTTCATTCAGTGCAGTTCAGAATTCAAGCCTACATTTAATTGATCCATAGACTGGATGCATAGACTAAATGGATACTGATATCCAGAGAGAGGCTTTAGTTTCTAAATATAACCTGAGTATATCCAGAACATTCCGTAGTATTCTAAATAATCGGTTTCCACAGAGAGCTCCAAGCAAATGGATTTATAACATTGCCAGTTTTCAAGTGTTTGCCTCAATTCCTAATAAAACCATATGTTTTTACCGCGGTGACAGTGCGGTTTCTTTGGGGACAGGGCTACACCCTCAGGTGCTCTAGTATGTCACTTCAGACCCCTGTTGGAGAGTTGCATTGCCATCTGTGGGTGTTGCTGTAGGCCAAGCTGTAATGCAGTGGTCCTCAAACCCTTCCATGGAGGGCCTAGTGTATGCAGGTTTTCGCTTTTACCTTGTACAAGCCTGATGGAGTAGCTCACTAATTGGTCAGTCTAGGTCCTAATTATGCTTTGATTGAAGGGAAAGACCAAAAAGCAGCATACACTCGGCCCTCCATGGAAGGGTTTGAGGACCACTGCTGTAATGGCTCCAATGATCCTCAGCTGGACATAGCGAATCTGTAATCAATCTCTGATTTTCACTAGTCTGCTGACAGAGGATGACTTTCCACTAGGGGTCTTCCTATATCTTGCCTGTCTGCCTCCCTGGAAAATCCCTCTATCTGTGCATGCGCTGTCTCCCAGTATCAGTGTGTATTAGGTGCCTTCGAGATAGGGGCAAGAGAGAGACAGAGGGCCATGGCTGTCTGGAGGGGCTTTGAAGATGTTTGGTTACATAAAGCAGGATTAATATTCTGCTCAGCAGCTCCAGGAGAAGGGAGATCAGTGAGATTCAGGTCCTCCCACAGACCCTAACCCCCCGGGTGCTTAAGAATTTCCTTCTCTCTCTCTCTCGCTCTCTCTCTCTTTCACTCTCTCTCACCCCCTCTCTCCCTCTTTCACTCTCTCTCACCCCCT
>JACXGM010000057.1:95748-110073 GCA_016801145.1 Umbra pygmaea
TGTGTGTCTGTGTGTGTGTGTGTCTGTGTGTGTGTGTGTGTGCGTGATTGCCCTGAGGACCTGATGAAGGAAAAGACTGCTGTAAACTGCATCCCTCATGGTTCTCTGGAGCGTCAGTTCAAGCCCACTGTTATTCCCGGGCACTACAGGATGACAGTGGAGGGAGCGGGGAAGTGGAGCACAACGACAAATCGCATTACGAAGGAGGGGAACAAATAATAAGTGAGAGGAAGATGAGGAACAATGAACAGAAGATGAAGCACTGGGTGCACATTAAACACTTTCCACATAGGTTGGGCCACAAATTGTCTTTCAATGATAGGTGTTTAGGCTAGTTGTGTGCAAATGCTAGACTCTGTCTCGGTACGCCGTCCATATTCACCGCTAATATGGCAAACATGCATTGGCAGACGTTGAAGGCGTGTCTCCAGTTGTGGTAGAGGACCATGCGGTAGTTCTTCCTCACCGTCAGCAGCCATCTGCACAGAGTCTGTAAAAAGAAAAGGTACCGAGGGATAGACAGAACACAGTGAGTCAGCACACTAAGCAATGCTGCGTCTGCTCTCACATCCAGGCTGGCATTCAATGTTCCTGTGTTCCCCGGTAACACTTTCAGAGTAAAATGTGTAGCTACATTTTGGAAGTGTACTTTAATACCAAATGATTCAAATCTGCAATCACAATGAATCCAGGCCGCACATTGTTCTGTCATACCAGAATTTATAATGTCAAACTAATCTAACTTGGGAGTAGTAAAGTAGTGGAAGTAGTAATAATAATAATAGTAGCAGCATTAATAGCAGTAGTAGTAGCAGTAGTATCATAATAGTAGTAATAGCAGCAGTAGTAGTAGTCTAATAGTAGTAGTAGTAGTAGTAGTAGTAGCAGCAGTTGTAGTAATAGTAGCAGCCTAATAGTAGTAATAGCAGCAGTACTAATAGTAGTAGTTGTAGTAATAGCAGCAGCAGTATAATTAGTAGTAGCAGCATAAAAGTAGTAATAGCATAGCAGTAGTATTAGTAATAGCAGTAATAGCAGTAGTATTAGTAATAGCAGTAATAGCAGTAGAATTAGTAATGGTAGAAATAACAGTAGGTATTAGTAATAGTAGTAATAACAGTAATAGCAAAACTATTAGTAATAGTAGTAATAGCAGTAATAGAAGTAGGTATTAGTAATAGTAGTAATAGCAGTAATAGAAGTAGGTATTAGTAATAGTAGTAATAGCAGTAGTATTAGTAGTAGTACTTTCAGCAAATAGTAGTCATTGTATTAGTTTTAAAATCAAAAACTCTTATTGTTTTCCTCATGGGGGATAGCTGCTGAGTAAATACTAAATTGCATGTTTGATTAACTGAGCTCCTACAGAGAACTGGGTCAGAGCCTTCCTGACCTCATAGTCAATCTTGAACTTCTGCACCATTCCTAGCTCCATAAACATCCTGAGGGCTGCCGTTATCATGGCGTCCACGTCCAAAGAGAAATCATCAAAGGAGAGCTTATCGATGCCAAGCTCGCAAACAAGGGGGATGTTAGCCGCCTGGGATACGCAAACGAGAGAAAGAGCGGGGTAATCAGACAATAAAAAGAGCAATTTGACCATTTTGAGACACTGAAACATACACAGTGTTACTTATGATGACTATGAGTGCTCACATTCAGAAAAGATTAAACATCAAAATAACAAAAAAATGCAGTGTTTTAAGAACTCAAATAATGCAAAGAAACTAAGTTCATATTCATTTTTATATATAATATATAATATATATTATAACTTAGAATTAAGTTTCAAGGGGAAGTGAAATACAGCCAATATACCAATGCTAAAAGATGTTCTTAGGTACAATGCAATGTGGAGTGCCTGGACACAACACCAGGGGGCTCATTTAGCAAGGGTGCATACGCACAACCGGCGCTACGTCACAGAATGCCTCTGAACAGATTCACGCCCACTTATGGGGGAAAACAAACCGCCATACAGTCAATGACAGAGTATGCATACAGTATCGGATCGATTGAGTGGACTAACTACAACATGCCAAAGAGTTGTTGTTTGGTTGGATGCACCACAATGTTAGACAAAAAACAAATTTAACATGAATTATTTTGCCATGTAAAAAGAAATATCCAGAAAGAAGGCAATTATGGCTGCAGCTAGCTGTACTGTACCATCGAGAAGACTGTATCTCCACACACTTATGTTTGTGGACAACATTTCATAACAGGTAGGCCTAAGAAATTAATATTCAGTTATGTAGGGGGGTGATAACAGGGGATGGGTGGAAATAGGTACGTAAGTATTTTACTTTTATTGGCATAACCATAGCTAACGTCAGTTTCTTGTGATTATAAGCATGCAACCTTAAACATAGGCTACAGTTTATTTGTATTGCTGTCCAGAAAAGTGTACTCAGTACTCTAAATATAAAGACATAATATATACATTTAAAGCTGTTTACTTTAAAAAACAAAGTAAAATCATTCACTGGCTTAACACCTGGTGACTCGATGAGGTACGAGTAAATGTCCGGGTAAGACACCTCTGACCACTGGGTCAGGTTGTTACACCAATTTGACACGACATGTTTGACACGCAGAATAAAGCGAAATGTTTTTTAAATTGACCAAATTAAGTTTGTGTATGTATCTTTTATGCTCTATGGCAGGCAGGGTGGACATGTAATTACTTTACATATTAGTGATTTCGTAAGTTATTCACGCCTGCTGGCTTAGTACGGACGTTGTTTAGTGCTGCTATTTTGTATTGAAGCCTAGTCAGAGGTTGTTTATCAAAACCAAGAATGTAAAGAACGGACTTGCTAGTTGTTCTTGGAAGAATGAACTCACAAGTTGACGAGCACACAGAATACTGCTGAGAGTTTGAGACGATGTGTTCTAGCTGGTATTGCGCAATAATACCCCCGGCACAGATGCGGTCTGCAGTACCCAAACATAACGATTGAAGATAACAGCCAGGATTTTTCAGAATGGCAATATGCTATTTTAGAGTTTGTCTCTGACTATGTACGTATATTATCTTATAAAGTTGACTTAAATCAGCACTTAACTTCAATAGTGGTCAAGTAGATATAAATGTTAAGGTATATGCTCTGCAGCCGCTGATGTCCGGACCCCCTGTGCCATCGCTGACGTCCGGACCCCCGGATTTCCTAACGGCAGACCCCCTGCTGCCAGGGCTCCCAGACCCCCTGTCGTCCTGACCCCCTGCTCGGCCGCCGCCGACGTCCGGACTCCCTTCTCGGCCTCCAGGGTTTCCAGACGCCCTGCCACCGGGGCCCACTGTTTCTCCTGTCCCCGGGCCCTTTGGACTGCCTGTGTTCCCAGCCGCCCGGCCGGCCCCTGTGTTCCCTGCCGCCTGGCAGGCCCCTGTGTTCCCTCTTGCCTGGGTCCTGCTCCTCTCCCCTGTCCTCCTTCTTTTACATCTCTGTGTCCCTGTTTTCATGTTGGGTTGTTTTGTGTTTGTGGAATTGTCGCACGTGGTGTTGCTCCTTAGGTGGGGGGTACTGTCACAATGGCCCTAGTGTCTGTGTGCTTGTTATGTTTCACCTTGTAGTGGTTTCTCCTCTGTGTGTTTTGTTTTGCTTATGTATTCCCGCTCTTTGTGTCACATGATCCCATCACATGTTTTGGTTAGCCTATCAGTTCTGTTGTTTAGTCCACACCTGCACATCCTCCACTCATTAGTTGAGTATTTAGTTCTGAGTGTTTGTTAGTCCTGTGTGGTTCTTTGTTCTTGTCCAGTTCATCCTTGATGTTGTTAAATAAATATATGTTTAGTAAAGACGCGCCTGCCTCCAATCATTGGAACCATGACATTCCGACCTAAAATGCCGACTGCAGACCCTAACGTTTTATAGCCTATTGTAAAGTGTGAAAGATTACTCCTTCTTTTTGGGCTTGCTTGTAATTTCTGCAACCATGTACAGAACACCAAACGGGCATGATTAATAAAAATTAGACTACAATTTCAAAAACAATATGTATAACTTTCTAGCGTCAAGCTCTACAGAGGTGTGCTGTTGAATTGCCCATGTTCTTTGTCAGTGCGTTCAAACGGGAACGGGCACTGAATTCGCTTGGAATTCTGGAAGTTGTGGTAGCTCAAGTTTAGATGGATACAGAAGCACCCCAGTGGATGTGAAAGGAACTGAAATATACTATCGCTTTTCTCTGATATATTGAAAAATAACAGACGTGTATATGACATAAATCATCTATGGTAATGTTTGTAAATGGTATACTATGAAACTGATTTAATGTGGAACACTCCTTTAACTTAGGGTAAGGTGAGCTAGGGTTCTACACGGCTGCCTCCTGTGCACATGTAATACCTGAAGGATGGTTTTTTTACCTACTGTGCTTTCAGCAAAAAACAGTAACTTCCACCTCTTTTTTGTTCAAATGAAGTATACTGTACCTGAAGAATATCTGTAAAAAGACAGATCTGTCAAGGTGTAGTCTTGATTTTAAGCATTGTATTTTCCTTTGATGTCTGCAATTAGTGTCTGTCAACATGAGGATCAAAGGTGTCTAAACGAAAGTCAAGTAAGCAATTATGACTCTGAAAATCTGAAAATATCAAGAAACATAGTAAAAGAACAAGGCTTACCAAAAACAACAGTTTGGAACATCATTAAAAAAAAGACCTCAACAGCAGCTCGCTGAAGAATAATCAAAGATAATAGGACAAACAAAGGATTCTGACAAGTCAGGAGGAAGGTTTGAATGTGTCAGCTACTACTATTCATGATTGGAAATGTAGATCTGTAGTGGGCTAAGCCGCTGCCTTGGACGACAAGCTCTGCCATGATAGTCAGTGGTTTGAACCTGACTATGGCTTCTTCGACTTTGACCAAAACCTTCAGCACAAAGGCAGCGCAAATTGCCATATCACTTATGGGATTTGGGATAAGTCTGATTATCTACCTTGACACATCACTCTCCAGTGACTCCTTGTGTCCATATCGTGCACCTGTAAGTTCAATCGTGTAAGTATAGTTGGTGAACGTAATCATCGCACACATGATCTGACTAAATGCTTGCAGGATGGACGAGCAGTATGAAAAATTATGCCCCTCGCAATCCCACATATCTGTCCAAGGAGTTGCAGAGCTGCCGACAAGGCAGGGTTAGTGAGAATTGGGAAATTTTTTCTAAGAAATACTAATAATAATAAACAAAGACCAATAACTGCAGCAGTGTAGAGTAAATTATGAAGTGGACAAAACCATAGCTGGTTAAAGTACAAGCGTCCAGGTCCCCAGATGTACATATAGACATGTACACCCACACACACCACCCCACTAGCACCTTCCGGAAATCTCAGAGGAGATCTGTACAATGCAGGGAAAGGGCTAAAGTGCCAGAAACCTTTACCACCCCAGCTGTTCCCTATGGACTCTAATAAGGAGGCCTATAAGAAGGGATCAGGGGAAAAGGAAGACGAGCAGTATTGTCCGACCAGTTTAACGGCATGTTGTATACCTGTTTATTACCAGACACAGGAGATGATGCCAGTGGAGTATTCTCAACATCCTCGACCTGAGCAAACAGCGTGAAGTGGGTCATGATTTAACTTCCTCAATTATAGGTGTAATTATTGGCCATATTTTTGTTTGTTTTTGTTAAACCGCAATGTAATATTGGCAATGTGATAAAATAAATCAGCGCCTGGACGGAAAACTCTGCCTTTATCACAATGAAAACCTGAGGGTTTCTGGCCACAAAAGTCAACATAGTTCCATATATCAAATTATAGATCATCTGTTCTGGTGAGTCATTCTACAACTATATTCAGCACACATGGAGCAATGGAGGCAAGTAATAGAATCCCTTATGAAGTATTAGGCTAATTAGATCTTCATTTGTCATCATCAGCATTGTGTATTTGAGCAAGACTGCTTATATTTTTCCATGCAGAAAAGAAGGCACAGTTTCAGTCCTGCAGTTTGTGTTGGGTATGTCTAGATTAATTTGCTTTCATCACATCACATTCATTTACATTCATCACATTACCATCATGTAAATATCCTAAATATTGAAAATTAGTGCATACAACACATTTTAGTGTTTAGTAGTTGTAAAATACTAGCTAGCTAGAAAGTACGTTTTTGCTAGCTATTGTTTTGACCCATCTACAGTTCAGTGCAGCTAGCTAGTTTGTTGCCTGGATTGAAGTAAATTACCCCAGGTACCTTAACCACAAGCATAATTTAAATTAACAGGTGAGGTTAAATAAATAATGACAAAATAGGCACTACCTTGTGCCTTCAAGAACTTGTCTTTTTTTTCTCCTCATTTTCTTTGCTTCCTCCAGCTTCCCCCTGGCTCTAACACATCAGCAATATGCAGGAATTCTACCTGCTCATTCCTGTTAACAACAGAAGTTCTTAAAAGGCTCATTTGCATTACATCTATGCAACCAAATATTTGACTGTACTTTGAACGTTACCAACTCAACCCTGCAGTTCCACATCACACTTATGTGAAGCTACATTTATCCTCTGATACTTTGATTGGATAAAAAACATGTCAGTTCATACAGTCGTATGCAAAAGTTAAGGCACCCCTGACAATTTCCATGATTTTCGTTTATAAATAGTTGGGTGTTTGGATCAGCAATTTCATTTTGAACGATCAAAAAACTGAACGACACAGTAATATTTATGTAGTAAAATTAGGTGTGCAATTTGCATTTAAAAAATTTGCAATTTGCATCAAAAGAAATTAGACAGGTGCATAAATTTGATTTGAACTACCTAGCAATGATTAATTGGAACACACAATTGGTTTGGTGTGCTCATTAAGCCTTGAACGCCAAAAACAGGTGCATCATGAGAAAAAGTATTTAAGATGGCCAGTTGCAAGTTGTTGATCTCTTTGACTCCCCTCTGATGAGTGGCAACATGGGGGCCTCAAAACAACTCTCAAATTACCTGAAAACAAAGATTGTTCAACATTATGGGCTCCATCTTGCACCCGGCGCAATGCAGCGCAAAGCTCGTATGCAAGTGTCTTTGCTAGTTTAAGACCTACGCAGTTGTCAATTTCCCGCCTGGCGCCCGCGTCGTTTGTATAGCAAGTGCACCTTTGCCCATATTTGCAACCATGGGCGTGCTGGTCTAATAGGGAGGTGTGTTCAAGATAATTCTGGGTGTATTGCTATCTTGAGGCATCGGAAGGTGATTGCGCCAACAAAAACCTGGTCTAAAGTCAGTGGCACAGCATGTCATTTATTTTAACAGCAAATTAGTCAAATGCACCTAGGCGTATGCACAGCGTGTGAACACTATGCTTGTTGCACACACACAGGGAAGCGCAGCAGCACACAAACATGCAAAAGATTACAAATAATTACGGTGCAAATCCGCCATCATAATAGCAATGCGCAAAAAGTACAAACGCGCCTGGCTCTTAAATGGAATGGGAGTTGAATCTGATTGGTTTATTGCATTTTACGCCCAAAACACACCTATGAATTAATGAAGACACTTAGAACAACCCTTTTAGACCATGCTACCAGCTCATGGACTCTTCTTTCTGCCGTCAAACTAGCAAAAGTGGATTAGGACACACCCAAAACAAACTTGCGCCATGCGCTTCACGCCATGCACTTAGATCGTTAAAATAGGGCCCTATCGTTTAGGGGAAGGCTACAAAAAGCTATTGCAGAGATTTAAGATGTCAGATTCCAGTGTGAGGAACATAGTGAGGAAATGGACGACCACATGCACAGTTCTTGTTAAGGCCAGAAGTAGCAGGCCAAGTAAAATATTGGAGAGGAAAAGGCAAAGGATGGTGAGAACGGTTAGAAACATCTCACAGACCACCTCCAAAGACCTACAACATCACCTTACTGCAGATGGTGTCGGTGTGCATCGTTCAACAATTGAGCACACTTTGCAAAAGGAGAAGCTGTACGGGAGAGTGATGCGGAAGAAGCATTTTCTGCACACATGCCACAAACAGAGTTGCTTGAGGTATGCAAACACACAAATGGACAAGACAGCTTCATTTTGGAAGAAGGGGAAGCACAGCTTAGGGGAGAATTATGATTCATCCTCCAGCTATTCTAGTTTATACCAGAGAGTGTGCTGTTCCCTACTGAACACCACTACAATGATTTTTATGACAAAAAACTACATTTTTATCATAAAGTTCTATCCAAAAAAGACATATTTTTATGTTTTACTCATACAATTTTTTTTATCAAGTTTATTAAGGAGGATGATCTCCACTGCTGTGATATATTAAAAGTTAAAAGATACAATACTTTTGCTCTGACAGCTAAACGCAAGTCCATAAACATAGCCGCCCTTTGAATTTTGCCCTCAGAGTTTGATTGACAGTTCTGCCAACCATACTTCCTCCACTCAATGAACCATACGTCACACTTTGTTGGAGAGTCCCTCTCTGATGCAAAGTAGGGAAATGGCTGCCAGAGAGATTAAAACACCATGATTCCAAAAGTCAGATTGCAAGCTAACTGCGATAAGATAATGATTCTACTTTGTCTTTCAACATATGAACATTTTTCTGTTCTCCTTCAATGAGCAGTCCACACTAACACTGAGTTGTAGCTGAACTACCATCCAACCAGACCTCCATCGAAGCTGCAGACCACCCAGGAGAGCACACCATTACTCTAAACTGAATACCCTACAGTGTGGGTCTAATTCCACGCCTTGGATTATGAATGGCAGCTAAGTCTGTTTGCCGGTGTTTACAATTCTCTGCAGTCCAGTGTAGAGTGTGATACCTAGGCTCCATATTTAGGCCAGTTATGAAAGGAGTAAAAGTTGGATGGGAGCTGCTGGGAGCTGTGCTGTGTCTGGATGTTGTGAGGGGGCTGAAGATCTGACATCACATTGCACGGCTGATGCTCAGTGCTAATAAGGATCCATAGGGACAAGCGCGATATCAAAGAACCAGAAAATGTATGCTAATTCTCTAAATAATGCAATGAAAATGATTGGTTATTGATTGGCAAATCTATTCCAAAGACCACAATTAGATGGTTTCAGCAGGGATTTGAATGAGTATTAAACTGACTTGTATACACTGCCTCCTCGCACAACACGCCACTGAAGCAATCAGACAATTACATTTGTGAGGCTATTTTTCTCATACAGTCTATTATAGTCCTCATTTTCCGTGTAAAGGTAATGAGTGCCAGTGCTGAATTATGAACTGTTAAACATGCACTCTGAGTTATCCAAAACTCCACATTAATCACAATGTAACTTTTCATTCATTTGTACAGGTAGGGCAAATTTCATGTTGATTTTCGTATTATTTTTTGGCAAGATTTTATTGAACACAGAAACAACACAGGGACATTATGACCAATTTCCAGAAATACCAATTATTGCACATCTGTGAGGGCACCATTAATGCAGAAAGATACAAAGACATTTTGGAGCGACATATGCTGCCATCCAGACATCGTCTTTTTCAGGGGCGTCCCTGCATTTTCCAGCAGGACAATGGCAAACCACATTCTGCCCGGATTACAAGCACATTGTTGCGGAAACAGAGAAAGTGGGTGCTAGCATGGCCTGCCCGCAGTACTGACCTCTCTCCGATTGAGAATGTGTGGCACATTATGAAGCGCAAAATAAGGCAATAAAGGCCCTGTACATTTGCACAGCTGAGGACATGCATAATGGACAAATGGGGGAAATTTCTGCTTGCTAAACAGTGTCCAAATGCTTAATAAGTGTTATTAAAAGAAATGGTGATGTTAAACAGTGGTAAACAGTTGACTGTACCAACGTTTTGGAATGTGTTGCTGTCATCAGATTTAAAATGAATGTATATTTTCAAAATTAATTTAGAAATTTCAAAGTTAATAATGTGTTTTCAATATAGCACAGGGTGAATTTAAATGACTCTTATTTTTTACTTTTTGCATTTTCCTTACTATCACAACTTTTTCAGAATTGGGGTTGTAGTATTATCATTGTTTTAACAAAGTGGTGTAGTATTATCACTGTTTTAACAAGGGGAACACATTTGGGATGTTTTTGGGGCAATAGGGTTTGGGAAAATGTTGCATGTTATAATTGCATTTAATGCAATTGCACATGCCTGGGGTTGTTTAACACTGCATAAATCATAAAAATGACAAGCTAATTTGACACTGACAAGCAAAGAATCTGAAATCAATAATACAACCTGTCACCATGCACTATGTAACTGTTGAAAACTACAAAAAAATTCTAAAGCTGTTTTAGGACTAGTAAATATTAGAAACTTGCATATGTAGGGTTTGAAAACATTTACTTAAGTAACAAAATATGTCCAAATGTGTAATTAGTAAGCAATGCATGTTATGGACAAAACAATAATGTGTATTTTCAGAAACATATGAATAATGCATGAATACTTTTTTCGATTGGCTTGAAGGGCATTCTAAAGAATGTTTCCACAAGACTTTTAATAGAAATTCCACAAATGCCCATTTATTGAGCAGCAATGTAACAATAATGAATATAGAATTAAAATAATATCAACAAAACTGCTAATCAGTGTTAATTACCTAGAAAGAAACCCATAGTTGGTGTTAAATTAAAAGATTTGACCACTATATCTACATTTGATAATGTAAAGAGACATAGCAATCTCTCATTGATGAGGAAGCTGATGAAATGGAGCAAAACATTCTAAAGAAATAAATCTAAAATAAAGAACATGGGTAATTGATGTCCTGAACGAATGGCTGCAGCCATGGGGTGAATTACCAAAAGGACACCTCCCCTGCTGGAGCAGAAGAGCTTAACCAGAATCTCAGTTCAATGTATGAATCCATACACAACACAAGGAGATTATCCAGGAGTGATGTAGACAGGTACAGTGGATATTTGCTACGGTCATTTTAGACTAAGTGCCTTTTGCATCATGTAATGGTCCTAACATTTTTGATCAAGGGACAATAAAATGTTCTTAAGGACCACCATTTGTAGAGTAGCAAAATATTTCTTATTTATTATTACATTATTACAAATTGTATGTATTATGAATATGTATGTTAATATTTTTGGATAGAAAACCAATTTCACAATAAAAAATGAAGAAAAAAAAATCACTGATTATGTTAGATATTTTAAAAGTAGAAATTTTACAACAATTGATCATTTTATAAAACTACATTAGGAGCTCATTATATAAAGTATTGCTTTGTGCAAAATAATCTGTATTTTGACACACCTGCATCACATTTTTGATTTTAGCCTACTTACTCCAACAACACTCTCTCTCTCACACACACAAGGTAATTCTCTCACAGTCTCATATAATAATAAGTTATTTTACCTTGAATTTGTCAACCTCAGTCTTGGAACAGGTTGCATGGTACGACAGAACCTGCAAAATAATACAGCACATGCATTATATATGTATGAGACGAATACATTACCATGCTTAAAGACCTCAATTGCTGCTGACTAATTGTGATATTTCATAGGATTTGAAGGAGACTTTATAATAATTATTATTATTAAGGAACCCAAAGCGCTTTACACAGTGAGGGAGAAAGCCCTCCTCATCCACCACCAATGTGTAGCACCCACTTGGGTGACTTGGCCCAAGGCCCAATGGTTTTCCATAAAGCCCTAGCAATTAAGAAACATTTAGTGACATTAACTAGATGCCTCTCTGTGCCTCTGTGCTAAGATGCATAAGGTGGCTTAGCGTTTAAGGCATCTGACTGAGGTCCAAAAGACACCCAGTTTAATCTCCCAACCACCTAGGTGAAAGGTTGTTTAGTCCGTAAACAACACAGTTAACCTTACTTGCTCCCAGATCATTGCCTCAAATAAGAATTCTTAGTCAACTTGCCAGTTTAAAAAAGTATATTCCTTTTCCCTTGCCCATCTCCTATGAGAAAGTCCTTGTGCAGCCTAGTGGATCCTTATTGGATCAAGAGAGCTCATGTTTATTCAGTTCTGCCAGTGGCAATATATCTTCATGCATGCTCTGTTCCATAGTCCATCCTTCCCATGATGCTCTACACTGCAGCTCAGTGTTCTCTGAGATGGTATTCTTTACCACTAACCCCTCCCCCACCATTAACCAGGAGGCAACCTGCACCAACCACCTGAGGGCCACTCCCTCTGAATGGCTGCACTCTACTCACCATCCTAACAAACACAGCAAAAGCCTATAAGCGTTGCCTGCCATGTTATTGGTCACATAAGTTATCGGTTTTCCCTGGACTAATCAATAAGGCCCTTGGTGTGGAGACATTTGTGTGTGATGCCAAATGGACAATATGAAAAGGCAGAGAATCAGAGAACAAACCAGAACAGAGAGGAACTAAGAGATCAGGACAGGTCAGGACTCAGGACAAAACTAGCTAGTGAGAAACATATATAGATAGGTCAGGACAGTGTTAGCTAGTAAGAAAAAGATCAGGACATGTCAGTACATTGCTAGATAGTGAGAAACAGATAAGGACAGGTAAGGGCAGTGTTAGCTAGTGAGAAACAGATAAGGACAGGTAAGGGCAGTGTTAGCTAGTGAGAAACAGATAAAGATAGGTCAGGACAGTGCAAGCTAGTGAGGAACAGAACAGGACAGGTCAGGACAGTGTTAGCTAGTGAGAAACAGATCAGGTCAGGACAGTGTTAGCTAGTGAGAAACAGATAAGGACAGGTAAGGGCAGTGTTAGCTAGTGGGAAACCAATCAGGACAGGTCAGGACAGTGTTAGCTAGTGAGAAACAGATCAGGTCAGGACAGTGTTAGCTAGTGAGAAACAGATAAGGACAGGTAAGGGCAGTGTTAGCTAGTGAGAAACAGATCAGGACAGGTCAGGACCGTGCTAGGTAGTGAGAAACAGATCAGGACAGGTCAGGACAGTGCTAGCTAGTGAGAAACAGATCAGGTCAGGACAGTGTTAGCTAGTGAGAAACAAATCAGGTCAGGACAATGCTAGCTAGTCAGAAATCAGAACAGGGCAGGTCAGGACAATGCTAGCTAGTCAGAAAACAGAACACGACAGGTCAGGACAGTGCTAGCTAGTGAGAACATGATCAGGACAGGTCAGGACAGTGCTAGCTAGTGAGAAACAGATCAGGCAGGACAGTGTTAGCTAGTGAGAAACAGATCAGGACAGGTCAAAACAATGCTAGCTAGTCAGAAAACAGAACAGGACAGGTCAGGACAGTGTTAGCTAGTGAGAAACAGATAAGGACAGGTCAGGACAGTGCTAGCTAGTTAGATACAAATCAGGAGAGATAAGGACAGTTCCAACTAGCAAGTATAAAGTGCTATGGTGAATCAAGAGGCAGAATGCAGGATGTCGCTTGTTTCCTTAAATGTTTGAACAACCTAACGCCAAATTCTGGCAAATCTACATCTTAGAATGGGCTAGAGTAATACTCAAGAAAACAAAGAATGCCTTAAAAAAGAAATGTAGTACCGTAATATAGTAGTTTCAGTACTTGTATACAGCAGCAAAACAAACAGACAGCGTATCCACAATCAATGAAGCACACACTGTGGAAAAGACAGACTATATGATGAGAGCAAACATGGAACCAGTGAGCAGGATTAACAAAAAAATATGGCACAAGTGTGAGTGTATAGAGCTTAATGTCCAGAATGTCCAGATGGAGGCACAAAGGTCCCTGAAACTGGGCCCTTAGGCAACTGCAACTCCTTGGATAAATGCAGGATGGTCAGGGTCGCTCGCCAACCACATGTTGCCAAGCCGGCCAATTATCGTTCACACAGCTCCTAAGTGGACATTTTCACTTAGGGGTGTACTCACTTTTGTAGCCAGTGGTTTAGGCCTTACTTTCTGTGTGTTGAGTTATTTTAAGGGGGCAGCACATTTACACTGTTATAGAAGCTGTACACTCACTACTTTGCATTGTAGCAAAGTGTCATTTATTCAGTGTTGTCACATTACAAGTTATAATCATATATTTAAATAAATGTTTGGGGTGTACTCACTTTTGTGAGATACTGTTTATGAGACCGTGAAACAATAATTAAACAAACAGGAGAATGAATATGAGGTTGTTTCTAAAATATTTCCTAAAACAATTATGATCCAATTATGGCTTGACATGCCAGAGTTTGCTGTACTGATCTAAGCTCCCGACTAGGGCTGGGCACCGAACATCGATACTTTTATGGCACCGACCGAAATACTCCAATACTATCGAGTATCGAAAAATTATTTATCTTTCGATGCCAAATTTCGGTGCCAAAAGCGTCTGTGAGCCAATAATCATGTAGCATATTTGCGTGTAACAACATAGTCACCTGCGATTGGCTGTCTAACGCATCTTAAAACA
>JACXGM010000058.1:0-11280 GCA_016801145.1 Umbra pygmaea
GGGTGCCATGTCAGCTGCTGGTGTTGGTCCACTGTGTTTTATCAAGGGCAGGGTCAATGCAGCTAGCTATCAGGAGATTTTGGAGCATTTCATGCTTCCATCTGCTGAAAAGCTTCATGGAGATGAAGATTTCATTTTTCAGCACGACCTGGCACCTGCTTACAGTGCCAAAACCACTGGTAAATGGTTTACTGACCATAGTATTACTGTGCTCAATTGGCCTGCCAACTCTCCTGGCCTGAACCCCATAGAGAATCTGTGGTATATTGTGAAGAAGAAGTTGAGAGACGCAAGGCCCAACACTCTGGATGAGCTTAAGGCCGCTATCGAAGCATCCTGGGCCTCCCTCACACCTCAGCAGTGCCACAGGCTGATTGCCTCCAATGCCACGCCGCATTGAAGCAGTCATTTCTGCAAAAGGATTCCCGACCAAGTATTGAGTGTATAACGGAACATAATTATTTGAAGGTTGACTTTCTTTTTTTTGTATTACAAACACTTCTTTTATTGGTCAGATGAAATATACTAATTCTTTGAGATAGGAATTTTGGGTTTTCATGAGCTGTATGCCAAAATCATCAGTATTAAAACAATAAATGACCTGGAATATTTCAGTTGGTGTGCAATGAATCTAAAATGAAAGTTTAATTTTTATCATTACATTATGGAAAATAATGAACTTTATCACAATATGCTAAATTCTTGAGAAGGACCTGTATATATATTAGACTATGGTAGTAAATATATATATGTGCTTATACCATTCAGACTAGCAGACCAGGTTAACATAAAATGTGCTCCTTGAAGCAAGTTATATGCTCGAAGATGACCGAATGTCTAAGCAACCTGCTGACATTATGTGTCCAAGGCTACGGTAAGATGTAGAAGTAGGTGCTAGTAGGGGCTTGTGTAAGAAGCTTGAATGTGCTGGAGATGTCTTATTTATGTTATGTTGTGATGCTCGGACCCCAAGCCTATAAAAGCCAACTGATGTTGTTGATCGGGGCATTCTCTATAGTTGAGAAATAATGGTGGAACATTCTAGAAGTAGCCGCGCCCAAGGGATTATTTGCATAGTGACGGCAAGTTAAAGTCATGTGGGGTATAAAAAGTATAAAAGTGAGCATCTAAGTTTGTTCTGTCCGTTCCTCTGTCAGTTCCTCTGCAGAAGGGCTCAGCTTGATGGGTTTCCATTAGTCTGTTGGATTCACAATCCTTTGTAGTCTCTTAGTTTTGGCTGAGAAAGTGAAAACTGTCGGTTTTCTCCAAAACAGGCACTGGGTGTGTAACTAGGGCATAGAGGTCACAGTGGCAGTTGGCAAATGGGCATTGGTGACAAAATGGATGGCACTGTGGTAAACTACATCTAATTTTCTCAGTAGGGATTTTGAAGCAGTTCTGTAAAATGACATCACCGAAGTTTAGTCTTCTGACAGCAATTATATTACACTTTCTTTTACCTATAATCTTTCAAATGTGTTGCTTGCTGCTATACTGGTGCAACGCAACAGCCAATTAAAGGACTTATATCTAAATAAATGTTTCTCTGAAAAGTCCAGTCTGACTGTGTGGACATTAGAAAACAAGTGCAAAGATACACACAAACCCTGACTGACTGCTAGGATGTACAAGATTCAGCCACTTGCCTACATATTTTGGGCAATGATAAAAAGATACCATTTCTGGCCAAGAGCTCCATTTCACCTGAGCAATCTACAATTCCAATCATATATCACAACAATCCACACAAAAGCCATTATAGTAATACTTATATTTTTTAAGTGTAATTTCATTCGCAAAAAGTTAAGGTATGAAGAAAATCCCATTTTTATTACACTGAGTCTTTAAGGCCAGCTTTAACTTTGATCACATGGGAAAAGGAAAAGCACATTCACAGCAGCATGTCTGGTCTCCAGCTGTAAATCATCTACAACCCAAGTGTGTATCATCTAATCATGCATCATCTACAACCCAAGTGTGTACCATCTAGACATTAATCATCTAGAACCCAAGTGTGTACCATCTAGACATGAATCATCTAGAACCCAAGTGTGTATCATCTAATCATGCATTATCTACAACCCAAGTGTGTACCATCTAGACATGAATCACCTAGAACCCAAATGTGTATCATCTAATCATGAATCATCTACAACCCAAGTGTGTATCATCTAGACATGAATCATCTGGACTCAGTTGACTACAACAGCTTCAGTTGGAACGCAGCACTAATCTACAGGGGATTTCCGTGATGATGTTGTTTCATCTTTCTGTGATTTTCTTGTTGGGGCTACAAGACCAGGAGTGATGACACTGAAAGATCTGTGAGCTTGGAATACTACAGCCTCAATCGCCTTGAGGGACTGTCTAAAGATCAAGATGGTGAAAGGAAGGAAAGATGAGGCCTTTATCGACAGCATCAGACTGCTGAACTGACTCTGGGCTGCTTTAGAAGTGGAGCCTCGTGCCTGACTATGGGTTCTCTGACCTCCAAAACAAGGCAGCGCAATTTGGCATAGAGCTGTGAAGCCTCCTGGTTCCAGGGTTAAACTGCCATGTAAGGGCAGTAGTAGCTAAGGGACTGAGCGCCTGCCATTTCCTGTAGCTGACGCCTGTTCTTCACAGCTGAGTGCCATCAGTCTGTTCACTCCTACAGTAGGTCCTATCCTGTAGCTTGGTCCTCCTCAGTTATCTGTAGGCTACAACATCCTGAAAAGTTGACGCAAATCCTGGCATTTGTGAAGAAACCTATAATTCCTGTAGTCCTCAATGCGGTCAACCTGAATTCCCAGGAGATGTGAAGGGCAGGATCCCCAGAGAGACAGACACCATGGTCAGTAGGAGATCAGGGCTAGGGAGGTCTGGCTGCATAGATGTAGAGGCTCCAGGGGGGAAAGTGGCACCCAGCCATTCCTCCAGATTACTGGACTCTGGCTGAATGTCCACCTAGGACCAGGGCAAGTGGGCTGAGTGCGCGAGAGAGTGTGTTGGACACTGGAAGGAGCAGTGCAGACAGAAAGTAACATGTTAGCACCAGGAATTGATTAGACCAAATAAATAAAATTAATGGTCTTACTACAGCCTCTGGTGGGCAAATGTAAGACTCTGTACTACCCAAAGAAAACACAATTCTCTCAAGGAAATTGTCTCTGGATCAAAGAGAATACATTTGCTTCAGACAATCTCATGTTAAAAATGGTGCAGCTCTTCAAAAACTACCCAGAACTTGAGCTGCTGGCCCAGTCTGTAAATCATACATACTCTACAGGCTTCAGCCCCATCAGTCACATTAGTGTGAAGATGTGAACTAAATTCTGCAGATAAGTACCTCAACACCAAAACAAGACATAATAAATAAACATTGTGGGTATGATGGAAAACGCAGATTTTCCTAGAAAACCAAGGCCCACAGCTGTGGTGAAATGGGCTCATTATGTTCATGTGCACAGCTTCCTTACATAACGCGTGGCTCCGTGCCTGATTGGTCTCGGTTGCATGAGCCGCTAAATTTGATTGGATTTCATTGATGCTGCTGACAGAAAAGCCCGCAATTAGCAGGCGGTGCTGGGACAGACCCAAACGGCTTAACTGGCAACCAGTCACCAGTGCTGCTGAGCGACAGCGGCGTTAGCCGGCCAGCTGCGATTCCTGCTGCAGATACCCCCGTCATCTGTCCCTCCGTCATTACTCTCACAGCTGTACAATAGCCAGGCATATGCTGCATGTGAGAGAGCAGACGTCATCCACCTGAAGGGGTAGAAAGTAAATAAACATCTTCCGGAAGGGTTTATTATCATTCAGCAGATAAAATAGTCCTGCTGTGCTACCAACTGAGCATTGAAGCAGCTTAGAGATCCTGTGAATATTGAAATGTTCCAGATAACCTGGTGGATCTGCGTTAAAGTCTGCATGTGTTATGACATGTTCACCTCAGTCTGTGCTAAAAATACAGTTTGTTTTTGTCATCTTAGTCTGCACTTCATTTTTACACAGGCATATACGAAAGACACCTATATTTTTGCGACCAACAGAAAAACAAGGACATAGGAAGACGGCAGACGCTGGCCATGATTGAGCTACCAGAACTGACGGGTCGGGGTATTTTGTTTTCATAAACGACAGGAGTAAAGCAGCGATTCCTTCCCAGGGATATTAGAAACAGAAACCGTGGAGATGGACTGTAACAAAACATTGTGGTAGTTGGTGTCACACGTCCTTCTGTCATTTTGTATTCTACATGCTTCTCAGTGTTGGCAGCAGTATGGTGATATGGTCAATAACTGGCTATGATTCAACCCCTGAAATCTCAAGAGGGAAACTGAGTAGACAGGAGTTAATGAGTGCAGCTAATCCACGCCAGGCTTGGTACACAGCCCAAACACTTCTGGCTCCTTACAAGTCCAGGACAAAACCACAATGGGCCCTCTCTTACAGTGAATTGCCTTCTTCAGTCGGAATTGGAATATGCTATTCGGTTACATTTTCAGCATTATTCTAAAATTGGTTTCTGCCTCAGACTTTTGTCAAGTATTTGTATGTCCCCATATTATAGAAAAATTTACAAGTACAAGAGAAAGACAAATGAATTCATTTGGGTAATACGGTTTGTATGACCCATCGTGCTACCGCTATTCAACCTGTAAAGCTTTCCTTAACAATCGGTACAAACAAGTAATGTGCAAATCCAAAATCAGGTTAGCTCCCGGTTACCATAACCACCCTATGGTGATGAAAGAAGAAAACTATTACTGATGTAGGTTCTGGACAACACTAGCCACTTAATGGGCTGGCTTGTTTGCGGAGTCACGGTTCTTCTCATTATGTATGACAGGAATTAAGGAGCTCTGAAGAAACTGGGGCGGCACCGTGCTGAGGGTAAACACGACCTCCATCAAGACACTTACCACCCAGCACCGCTGTTAGAAAGAATGACAATCATGCCAGGTGAGGGGTTGCCTAGATCTCCGCACTTCACTCACTGGAGCCAGAACATGGCTGTCACAAGCTTTTCCGTTAGCATTTTTGTACCCGTTATCCTTCCCCTGATACAGTTTTTTTCATCACGTTTTATGAAGCTACTCCCAGTCGGCTGAGGACAGTCAAGGATCGAGGAAGTGGTTCTGCTTCTTATCGCACTGTAAGACGCAACCGACATGTTGGAGGAAAGAGGGTGTCACTAGAGCCAAACCTGCCAATCTTACAACCAGGCAACCTGCAAGTCTGTATGAACATTCATTTTGTTCTCATTGCCCAAAATTCTACACAGTGCCCCTATTAGTTAATAAGTTGAGTGAGGAAATAGTGCGTTTCTGGTACTGGCTACTTCATAGCAGAATTAGATTGTGGATGTGTGAACATAATCGGCTCATTCACCTCTCAAGATCAGTGCAATGCTTTACGCAAGACACAATTACTGTAAATACTGTAGGCAGCTGGGAACTTGTGAAAGAAGGCAGGTCATCATGTTCATCATGGACAAGAGATATCTGGTCGATCTCTTTACCTTAAATACCTGGCCAATAACCAGAAGTTATAAGTAATACATATCGTTATACATGTAACACCAATAGACACAAACACATCACAGACAAATCACTTTAAGGCTTACCGCTATTGCGATTTTTGCGGTTGGATTTGCCGCCAAGCAGCATCTTCAAGCTGTTCCTGAACATGGCTGCACGGATCTACAGTGGCTATAGAGAAATCTGTAGGCAAATGAGAGAAAACGTTGTTAAGGTCATGTAGGCTACATCGACTGCTCTCTGTGACTGTTTGCTGCCAGCATTTTCCTTGTATCTACATTGCAAGTAGTATGACAGTGGAGGTAAAGATACTGCAGATGATTCAAGATAAAAGCCTCAACTCTTCAGAAAGTAAAATAGATATATTGTCTTCTAGTAAAGCATTAGGAGAATTCAAGTAATTTCAATACTAATGATATACAATGTGTATTCATTCTGGAGGAACAGGTGAAAATCACAATAGCAGCTTGGTCTGGAAAGTTTGTTCCTTTCTGTGTATTATAAAGATAACAGTTCATTCATTACATTTGTAATGTTTCACAACATGTCTATGTGCAGTAGAAGGTGCAATTTTCCAGATTTTCTGATTGGGTTAAAATGACAGTGACAATGTTAACGTTACGGTAATACATCCTGTGATTGGGTTAAAATGACAGTGACAATGTTAACGTTACGGTAATACATCCTGTGATTGGGTTAAAATGACAGTGACAATGTTAACGTTACGGAAATACATCCTGTGATTGGGTTAAAATGACAGTGACAATGTTAACGTAACGGTAATAAATCCTCTGATTGTGTTAAAATGACTGTGAATATGTTAACATTATGGTAGTAAATCCTGTGATTGTAGCCTGTTCATATAGTTTGAAATTTCTGGCCTACTACGAAATTTCACAATGTGGTTTAATTGAAAAAAAAAAAAGACTGTTCATGGAATAACGGAGCGGACTCGAGACCATTCTATTTTCCGATCAGGGCAAAGGCAAATCACTAAGTACACACGGTCGCGACTGAAAATGTTATAGGTCACAGAAGGCTCAGGGAGGGAAATTATAAAAATACCTTCATTAAAATAAAAAATGATTAATTATAAACAGTGATAGTTTTTTAAATCCAACAGAGTGCTCTGAGCCTTTCAGGAATATTTTAGCACCTACATCAAAACACCTTTCACACCCACACAGCTGATAATTACTGGTATGCAGATGCATGCGTTTGATAGCATAGGTGTTAGTGTGTTAAATTGGCTTTAAAATCATGTTAAATTGTGTCAATGAAATGTGCTGTGTAGTAACACTGCATGAATGTTTTTGAGATACATTTTTGGACTCTGTGTATTAGAGAAACCAAGAGAGACAAAACCAACAGAGAAAATGAGATTGCCCCGTTTCTTGTGGCCACCGCTGCCACGTTGCATCATAATTAAGGGGAGAAATAGCCAGAGTGGTTGAATGAAGAGAAACACTGGCCAACTCAGGAGTCCTTAACGGCGCCTGTGCTTCAAGCCGCCTTCCCGTTCCTAAGTATAGAGTCAACCCACGCATTTGGTGTCATGGGAATCTTCGGTACCATACTGTTAAAACCCTCCTCCTGCTTTACTCTGTCACATTATAGCTTTTACACTGCAAATCATTATCCTCCTTAAACTTTAAAATTGAGGATAAACTCAAACATGCTTGGCTGTACACACGTTGGCTCTTTTTCCAAATTACCTCAGAGGTCTAGAGGAGTAGGTTTCCATCAATCTGCCTTACGGAACTGAAGTGTGCTGCAAAACCTTTCATGAACCTTTAACACTCATGTGTACTGTGTGTTTTAATTTAGTTTCTCACATGCTGAGAAAACCCAGATATAGTTGCATGTGCAGTGAAAACTAATGCAATTGCTCTGGAAAATGGAGTATGAAGACTAATGTAGATGTTTAACTGCCTAAAAGTCAGATGATATGGGGATAGAAGCTGTAGCCCAGTCTGGCTGTTTTTGACAGGGTGCTACACTGGCTGTGTCTGGTAGAACTGAGGTATAAACATGTCCTGTGGAATGCAAAGGGAATTATATATATGTAATAATCCTGTCTCGATACTGCTATATCTGACCTGTAGCATTATTTCTAGTCCATTGCTTTCAAGCTGTGGTTACATTGTGTTATTTGAGAGGCATGTGTCACAAACAGCATAATTTGTATCGCTTGATTAACACATTAGGTTTCACTAAAGCCTCTGCTATAAACAGAGAATAGCTTTGTGTTTGTAGGTGCAAATGTATAGGGAACTTGGCTCCAGCTTGAACTGTTAAAAACTATTTACCAGGGAAATGTTTTTTTTCTTTCCAGAGCAGATTTGACAGACTCTTAAAAGGGTACACACAAATTAATAATAACTATTCCTATGATTTTTTAAATTAAGACAATTTATTCAAAATCCTTTGTTAGAGACAAAGAGCATTCAGAAAGTATTCAAACCCTGGGAATTCTTTCACATTTTACAGGCTGGATATAAAATGTTGTCTTTCCCCCGATCTCTGGGCTACAGAAAATATCCCGTAATGAGAGTGAATAAATCATCATACAAATTATAAAACATGCATCAAAAATTAAATCGAACTATCTGTATTAAATACATAAGCTGCCACACCATAGTACTTTAGGGATGAAGTTGAGCTAGGCCGAGTTGAGAGATTAGTGCTTCTAAGTATCAGATGACAGAAATCCATTCACGTGACGTTTCAAAAACTCCAAGCAAGCTGTCACGCGCCTAAAGCTCAAATTGTTGAAGTGCTGCAGAGACCTTCCGGCAGGTTCTCCCCTCAGCCAAAGATCTCTGTAGTTTTGACAGATTGGTCAAGGGATTTTTGGTCACATGGCCATTAAACTGACACGACAGAGTGGAGACGTTTGTGGAACAACAACTGAACCCACACCCAAAAAAATGCATTAACAGCAGGAGTATACCTGAAACGTAAGGAAAGCCAGATACCTTTAAAATCTCATTCAACTAGTGTCAGCAAGTCTGAGGATAAGAGGTAAAGAGAGATGGTTGTGTAGCAGAGAGGCTGAGATTTCACTTGGCTTTGGTTTTGTGTGCTGGGGGGAGGTAACTGTGTACAGTAACAGATGTTCCATGTTAAATCTGGGAATGACTCAGCGAGACACTGAGCCTGTGGCTTCTCCTGGCAGCCCCCAACGCCTAAATGCATCAACAAAGACACGGCAATGTGAAGCCCCCCTCACACAACCTCTGTTAAACTACCATGTTTTTTTTCTGTCTAATATTTCTGTTCTCATTTCTCACTTCTGCTAATCCTCTTTTCAATCTGTGGAGTTAGTGTACAGTCGTAGTCAAAAGTTCTGAGAATGATACAATTATTGGTCTCCACAAAGTTTGTTGCTTCAGCGTCCTTCTTTTCATCAGTAGTTACTCTGGTGTACTGAAGTATAATTACAAGCATTCCGTAAGTGTCAAAGGCTTTTATTGACAATTACATTAAGTTTATGCAAAGAGTCAATATTTGCAGTGTTGACCCTTTTTTATCAAGACCTCTGCAATCCGCCCTAGCATGCTGTCAATTAACATCTGGGCCACATCCTGGTTGATGTCAGCCCATTCTTGCATGATCAATGCTTGGAGTGTCAGAATTTGTGTTGCTGTTTGACCAACTGCCTCTTGAGAACTGACCACAAGTTCTCAACGGGATTAAGGTCTGGGGATTTACCTGGCCATGGACCCAAAATTCCAATGTTTTGTTCCCAGAGCCACTGACTTATCACTTTTGCCTTATGGTAAGGTGCTTCATGATGCTGGAAAAGGCATTGGTTGTCATTCAAACTGTTTTTGAATGGTTGGGATAAGTTGCTCTCAGAGGACGTGTTGGTACCATTTAGGTAGGGCTGGGAGGTATACCGGAAAAAACTATATACCGGTATTCATGTATGTAAAGGTATGCTATATTTGTTACCCGTATTTTTTTCATGTCATTCCGCCATCTGCAACAACTGAGAATAATCTTCTTTTGGAATAAACTGCGCCCCTAAAATCGTAATGCCCACTGCGTGACACACACAAACACACGTGAGAAACAAACACCTGGAAGTGAGATAAACGGTGGAAAAAAAACAATGGAGGCCGCAGGTAGAATTATCCGCGCAGCAGCAAGCGAAAAATATGTTGTTAGAAAGGGTGCAACGTCCATAGTGTGGACATGGTTTGGTTTAAGATCCCGTTTACACGGACACGGACGGTTATTTTGAAAAACTGAGATATTTCCCTTCGTTTGTGCCCTTCGTTTACACGCAAACAGAGAATTCGCCCTTGAAAACGATTCTTTCTAAAAACTCCAACTAACTAAAGTGGAGATTTTTGAAAACTCTGTTGGCATGTAAACCAAGGAAAACTGAGGTTTAGGCAGCCGACGTCACAGTATGCGCCAGAACATGCACCTGCGCAAAAAGTGCGACCTGTTTACATTTTCATTTGGCTATTTTTGGGAATCTGATTGGCTAACTTGGGCTTCAGCCTTTCGTTATACTGCCACCTACACCTTTGGCATGCTCTTGACGGCATATACAGGCTTGGTTCTATTAGCGCCTGCACTAAGCCACTCGACTGATGTTATAACAAGGGAATAAAGCTTATGGGGGTTGTTTAGCTCGAGTTCAAAGGCTATTTTTCCATGCCCAAAACCTGTGAAACCAATCTGATTGTCAGAACTATAGCAGTAGTTAATCTAGTTAAATGACAGTGGGACTTTTTTGTAATTCATAAACCTAAGCAAGTACTGTGGTGGTGCCATGACATGCCACGGTTCAGTACTTAAGCCATAGACAGTGGATAGGCTTGTTTTTTTGCGGTTGCAAAGTTATTTATTAGTATTCCTGCATTTAATAAAGATTTAAACAATAGCACTACTTTTATTTACTCAGTCTTGTTTATTGGTGTTCCAACAAAAATCATAATGAACAAACAAATTAATTTCTTTCAACACTTTACTTAAAAAATTAAATACCGTTAAATACCGTGATACCGTCAAACATTTGAAAAATATCGGGGTATTAAATTTAAGCCATACCTCCCAGCCCTACATTTAGGGCTGGGATAAACGATTATTTTTTTAAAGATTAATTTAGCTATTATTTTTTCGATGCATCGATTAATCTAACGATTCGTTTTTTCAGTCCGATTCGATTTCGATTCGATTAGCGATTATCTCCCTATTAATTGACTAATAATAGCAATTTATACATGTAATATAATAAACCAACAGCAAAGAAACACAATAAATGATTTTTCTATGTATCCACCTCAGCCCTAATTAAATCCTATGTGTGTAACATAAACGTCACTTGCGCAGTCATGGCATGACAGTGAACACACAGTAACATGCCAGGACTATTACCGGCGCCAATATTCCATTTAAAACCGGAATAGTCCTGGCATGTAACTGCTCACTGTCCCATCGATGACAATCAATGAAGACATAACGTTACAACCGTTTGTTGACTTAAGTTGCATAAGCGTGTCATTTCACACCTTGAGACTATATTACACATAGTAATTAATTACACTGTAGCTTAAAACTTTAGGTGTCAACAACGTATTATAGCCTACTCCATCATAGAGTGGGGAAGTGGGGAGTTAAAAAAACTTACGGTGCTCTGTCATCTGCAGTTGCTCCCGGTTACATGTAATTGATCCCTAAATTCGATGTGCCTGCAAGAGCATTAAAATAATAATTCCCGTTTACGAATACAAAGCCAAAA
>JACXGM010000058.1:11380-28134 GCA_016801145.1 Umbra pygmaea
CCTAACTTGAGAAAGATAACAGAAAATATATTCACCATTTAGCATGAGGAATGGCAGTGAAGTGTCAGTCTTAACAAGCATTACTATTCAATACTGTTGTGATGGAAAAAATATTGTTTTACGTTTTAAGATAGATCGAACAGCTGAAAGTGACTGATCAAGATTTGTTTGTAACGTACAGTAACGTTACTTCAGTTTTTACAAAAAACACTTTGGCTATTTGCAGGCATTTAATTGATAGTTAAAGGTAATAGGTTACCCTTTGACTTTTACTATCCTAAAACGCTTGTTCAAACCTGATAATAGTCCACTCAATCAGCTGTTAATTCATAGCTAGTTATTAGTACGATTTGTGGTCGCTGCAAACGTAAACAATGTACCTTTTCGATTGTACAAAACGGTCTTTCTCCAAAGAAATTACAGCTAAATCTTAATGCAATCAGTCAGAAAAACAGGACATTTTAAATAATTTATATAAATCGCCACCCTGCGCCTGCTAGGCTTCGAATTAATGACCAGGCGTAGCTCATTGAGCGCTTACGTCCAGCTGGTGCAACAGGTATGAATATATAAGTCCGACGTAAAGGGCATTTTAGGTCTGACATACAGAAAAAAGTGAAACGCCAACTCCTTTGAGTGTCTTGTCGTAAATCCGAATGCCATAACCATGCCCTAAACGCTCCTTTGCTTTATCGCCGATTTTAAAATCAATGAGACCATAATTCAAAAAATGAACATCATGATAAATTGCAGAAGGCTTAAATCTAGCAATTGAGACCATATACTCATTATGAAAATCTTTACTGAGGTAATAAATCAAGTATATTGTGTCTCACATTCTCATAGACTATTACAGAAACAGAGCTCTTTTGCAACCAGACGTATCGCCCCCAGCTGGAATTCAGATAGAATGCAGGTTTAAGGCACTTCCTCATTTGAGTCACTTTGACAAACTGATGCTCACCCTGTGGAAGCAACCCCACACATGAATGGACTCAGGATGCCTTTCTGTTGGCATGACACAGGACTGATGGTAGTGCTCACCTAGTCTTCTCTGGACAAGGTGTTTTGCAGATGGCCCATACAATCGGATTCAGAGAAAATGACTTAACCCCAATCCTCAACTGTCTTGGGCACCCTGACACCTTCACAACAATTGAACCTCTCTCCTTGAAGTTCTTGATGATCCGATAAATGGTTGATTTAGGTGCAATCTTACTAGCAGCAATATCCTTGCCGGTGAAGCCCTTTTTGTGCAAATCAATGATGACAGCACGTGTTTCCTTGCAGGTAACCATGATTGACAGAGGAACAACAAAGATTTCAAGCACCACACTCCTTTTAAAGCTTCCAGTCTGTTACTCTAACTCTCACCTGTGTTAACGGGACAATCACTGACATGATGGCAGCTGATACTTTCGTGACATTAAGTAAATTAAGTAAATGTTCATGGTAAAGAGGGACTTGGCAATTCATCTGATCACTCAGGACATTCTGAAGAATATGCAAATTGCCATTATCCACAGAGGCAGCAGACTGTGAAAATAAGTATGAGTCATTCTCAGAACGTTTGACCGCAACATCTCATGTCAGATGTCTCTTCAGCTTTCTTTTCCTCTTACTCTCTTCCTACATTTCATTTTATAGTATAATGACTCTGTCTCCTGTATAAACTGTACGTCTCATCGGTAAATCCAAACTTCCTCCAATTGTCTTGCTTTCCCTGGTCCAGAGGGTATCTGACCGTGGCCTAGCCAATGTGGGCTCTCCCTGATAGCATTTCCTGGAAGCCTTCGTCCATCTACTTAACCACCGTGACTGAAGCAGCATGACATGGCAGCCAAAATCAAAAACCTGAAGCCTTATTTCACTCACACAGCTGGAGCTGACTCCTTTAATCTGTTCTATACAATCCAGACCTTTCCTGGTTCTCTCAGTGCTGAAAACAACAGCCTGCCAGATCCTAAAGCACAGAGGGCGGCTGGCTTAAACAAAGGCACCCATTCGGAGTTGAACGGACATCCCATATCTACTTACTTTGCTGCAGGGAAGTTTAAATTCCAGCAGGTGTAAGAAGAAACAATGACTGGTACAGAAAACCTCTACAAATGATTGATTGAATTAGCTGAGATTGTAGGTTGGTGGTAAACATAAACCACAGTACATCCGCATTACTTTTAACAACATTTCACAGTTCGGTAGTCAAGTCATTGATTTGATTGTACATATTTATTGGTTTCTAGGACATACAATTAATTAGAATCTGACCGTTATACTATTATACATTATAGATAGTATACAACTCAACCTAACATAAAAAATGCTGATTATCAGTGAATTAATTGTTTAAGCTTAAACCAAATAACCCAAAGAGAGAAGAGCAATGGCAAATTACTTTGCATATTCCAGAAAAAGTTAACTAGAAGCCTTTAAAAAAAAAGGGCTCCCACAGCTACAAGAACCTGCTCATGTGTCACCTGGGCTTACTCATAGAATGTCTGGGCCTCCTGTGTTCACTTGCTAAATTCTTGCCATTTTTCTCTTCACATCTGAGAGGAACAGGGAGCTCAGGTACCAGTGCAGTGTGGTGCTGTGTAATTAATAAGCCGGTAGTGAGTCAGCGTATCCCTCCATGTGACCTTACACAGCAGCTCAGTGAGAAAATGCTAACAGTGTCAGCATAAAAACAGGCAGAGGATCTGGCCTTTCAGCGATAGGCACCATCGTTGACAAGGAAGAACAGAAAAGAAATGAGACATTTCCAATATTGAAAAAAGATGAGAATGATGCCAGTCACCTTCCACCCCAAGAAAACATTTAGTAGTGCATTTTCTTCAATATAGTATTTAATTTGATGCACCCTACTATGGATTTACAAAATCCGATTAAACTATTAATTTTACATTTTCTTTTTAAATAAAGACAACTTATATTGTCCACAGACATTTCTAGCATTTAAGCTTTTTATGTTGGTTAACTGAGAAGTCCGAACATGCTTTATTGTGTCTTTCAACAGTGGGGTCTATTTATGATGTTTACCAAGGACATGATACATTTTCTTTTCAAGGAAACAATTCAGAATCTCAGAAAAGTGCAAAGCTGACACCAGTGTAAATCATTGACGCTTTGCAGCAGATCAAACCCAGAGAATCTTTTAGTACCTATGACACTGACTGGTGGGTTTTCTAAAGCAGTATACAGCTTAAAGGATGTAGAAAGAGCTGACAAAAATGACACTCATCACACCCCTTATGGAAAGGTTTCTCAAATTAACATTAAGAGATATCTTTACAATAGCTGCATTTGTTCTTGCTCCATTTCACATTTTTTGTCATTTTGCACACTAATACTCAGAAAAAAATATATATTCTCCGGAAAAATCATTTTTAGAAATACAAAAGTTTCCAGACATCCAACCTGGCAGGACATCATTTGAAAGTATGTCCTTGCAAGACCACCAATTAGGATATTATCACTTTGTGAACAATTTGACTCAAGGATTCAGCTTTTTATCTACAGCAGAACCTTTATTTAATGTTTTATTTACCTCCCATTGAGCGCTGCCTGAAATGGGTTCCTTGGATTTCATTTTATGTAAATATCTATTTACTGGCTGGATGTGTGCAATTTCCAAGGGAATTGTGTCACCTATCTAAGCAAAATTGAGAGTATAATCAAACCCTGAAAATGTGTGAAACATGAAAGAATGAATTACAAGCACTAGAAGCAGACGAGTGGAAAACAGTATGCAGTAACAAAAGTACAGCTTTCAGAAATTCCAAACATCAAACAATTCATTATGAGTGGCCAGATTTCTGGTGAACCACCCCTTTCACAAAAATGGATCATTCCTAACAACAGCTCCAAACAACAGCTCATACTGCTATTTAAAGCAAGCAGACTGGCAAAGGATCCAGTTATTGTTCGACGGAATGATAGAATGTGAAAAACAAGTGACTGTGCCAGGCATGCCGGTTCCAGTATCTCAGAACCAGCTTCCCTCCTGGGAATTTCATGCATGACAATATTTGGGGTTTACTAAAGATATTTAAAAAATTCCAGTCAGGAGCAGTCTTGTGGGCAAAACCACAAATGGACAAGCCACAAATGGGAAAATAGTAGTACAGTAATGTTGTGCTGATTTCTTTTGAAATCAACTTGTCCTGCCTTGTTGCATGCCTGTCCTAAGACCAATAGAGAAGGGGTGCTCATTCCTGCTCCTGGAGAGCTACCATCCTGTAGGTTTAGATTACATTTTTGAAAATACAAAATGTTTGTTTTTAAACGCAAGTCGATCTTTGAATCGGGTCGATAGGAGCATAAAACTGGACAAAGAAATATCAGGAATTTATTTTCAAAATTTTGCAGTGACATAACCGAAGATTTTATAGACAAATTGATATTCGTCATTGTTCCCCTTGTAAATAGTTGCCTGAACATGGTTTTAGGATTCAATCATGGATTTATTATAACAACTCTGGCGGTGCACAAGAGAGCAACAATAAAATGAGATTGTCACTTCGCATGGCGAAAAGGAAAATATGACCGTGTTAACTGTACTTGTAGAATGAGCGGTGTCCACCAAGCAGCATACCTAATGAAAACATAATTGTTCGTTTCAAGTACGTTTCATGTAAGTAAATAGTATCAAAATTGCAAGATCGGCATAGTGCATTGTTTCTCAAAGTCTGGGTCCCGAACCTTAAAAGAAGGGGGAGAAATGCAGGCCTGGGGAGAGAAGGAGTAAACGAACGAGAGGACTGGAAGAAAAACAAAGACAGTGAGAGTGAAACCTGGGTTGTATGAATTAAAAAGAAAGCCATTACTTGGATAGGCCCTGAGATTGGCCACCATCTGTTTTATTTGATTGTTGGTTCAACAAGGCTTCATATATTATATATATACCCACAATACATACTTGGCATTCAACCGCTGGCTCTGGTCTATTTATTCGCCCCATCACCTGGGAATACAATGCACAATGTCACAGTGGTCAAACGTGTGATCTTCTCTAGGGCTGTGACGTACTGGAATTTCAGGCTACTGTGACTGGCTGGGTCATTGAACACAATAGCTGGCCTAACTGTGATTGGCTGGGTCATTGAACACAGGGTCTACTGTGACTGGCTGGGTCATTGAACACAGGAGCTGGGCTAACTGTGATTGGCTGGGTCCAGGGGCGCTGTAAAGGGGGGGTAAACGATGACGATTCTCGGGGCCCATGACTAAGAGGGGGCCCAGAGAAGCCCTCTCTCAGCTGTGTTAGGGGCCCTGTCAAGATTCTTTTCATGGGGCCCAAAATCCTTAGCAGCGCCCCTGGCAGGGTCATTGAACACAGGGTCTACTGTGACTGGCTGGGTCATTGAACACAGGAGCTGGCCTAACTGTGATTGGCTGGGTCATTGAACACAGGGTCTACTGTGACTGGCTGGGTCATTGAACACAGGAGCTGGCCTAACTGTCAAAACACGTCCCTGAAACGTCAAAATTTACAATGGCTGGTTGGGCCTTTTTTAAGATCTGATTTACTTTTAACTCTCCAGAGTTGGCTCCAATGTGGCATAAACATTTTATGGTCTGTCGCTTGGGTTTCAGCTATGTGCTTGAGTGGAATTATGTTTACATTTATTTTTAATCTCAATTATTTAATTTAAAAAAAAGTGTCAGTAATGTAAAAAGATTGCCACAAACAGATTTCAATTGAAATTATACACAAAAGAACAGGCTGATTGACAACCAAAAGGCAACTTTTCATCAAACAGCCACACATGATGCTACCACATTTAAGCTGTTTTGTCTACATACAATAATTACAAAGAGCAGAGTGTCTTATTACCTTAATTGCCCCAACAACAAAAATCCAAATATACAACTTTTTAACTGAATGACATCCAATTCCATGAACGATATTCAACTAGAATAGCATTATGGAAGTAAAAACATGGTAATCCATTCTTTTAAAACTTGGACATATTTTAAAACAAAAAAGGACATTCTTACAACCTAATTGTTAGATGGTTTCTCACCCTAAAATAATTTGTAGGCCAAAAGAAATGCATAATTCATATGGATAATTTGTTTTATTGTTATTATAACATTTAGCCAAAATGTTTTTTATGTTATCAAATTTCCATGACCAATAGATGAGCAGACTGCTGTTGAGCAGTACATGTATGGATACAATCACAACATATGGGCAAAAAACATCAAAGATCAAATCGTGAGGTCTCAATCAATTCCCAGCACTTGTATTTACATGTGTTTGTTATACAGGAGGAGGAGTCTTCCCCGAAATCTCATTACGCCATCATCAGTCCCTCCCTCCACTCAGAGGCTTCGTAACAGATGCTAGGCATATGTTCTATAAAATGGCAATGGGTGGCTGAACAGTCAATGATGGGTGGAGCTAATGTGTGTTTGATTAGTGATGTAGATCGCTGAATATTGTCCCTTTGGAGGGGATTGGGCCACGTATTTCTATTCCGTTAAGAGTCTAGGTAGTCTCAGGTGTCCTTCAATATACCGGTACTTGTGAAATCCCCTAACGAGCACCGCTGTTTAAACCATTCATTGAGTAAAGGATTTGTAAAGAACTTCATTAATTGATTTCCCCATATTCACTGTTCAAACAACAACCCATCAGACCAGCCAAATGAGGGCAGGGGGCATCCTTAGATGGGGAACAATAGTCAAAGGCTGCCCTTGAACCTCTGAATGGGGCAGGATTAACCTTCTCAGTGTTGAACAACGTGGCCGTCTCAAGGGGGCTTGCTGGCCTTGTGCAGTAGCAGCCATGGCATTAGTGATAATCCATAGTGCCATCTATCGATACTGTTATTATTTTGATTGGCTGCTGCTTTCCCTCTATCAGTGCTTCTCACATCATGCCCCTCCCAGTCACTCCGCAATGTTGACTCTGTACATTTTATGGTCAGTTGTTTGAATAATAAATTTAAGAACCATTTATGGTTATTTAAACTAGATTAGGAAGTTGTGGATAAATCACAGTGCATTAGCCAAAAATGCTAATGTTGCAGGATATGTTGGCTAGCACGATAAAACCAGTCAGAGCAAACATAGCTACCACAACATCATACTGAACTGGCATGTTAGTCGCAAACATGCTGCGCAGTATCTTCTATCCAAAAATAACTAAATAAGCATGAATTACTTTTTTATACTTTTTGAGATTGGAATAATTAAAGGCCTTTCTTTGTTAGCTGTATGGTTTTCAATGTGCCACACAGTGATTTCTGTGTAAATTTGTCATCACCGTTTCCCCCTGTGTGTCTGCTGTATGTTCCGTTTTACCTTTATATTACCAGGCAAGTTGACTAAGAAAAGCTTCTCATTCACAGCAACGACCTGGAGAGATGTGGGGGGAGGGGAGGTGTTGAATGAGCCAATTGAAAGCTGTGATGATTAGGTTATTATGATGCTATGAGGGCCAGATTGAAAGTTTGTTAACACCCCTACTCTTACCAATAGCGCCATGGGATCTTTAATGACCACAGTGTCAGGACACCTGTTTAACGTCCCATCCGAAAGATGCCACTCTACGCAGGGAAGATGTCCCCATCACTGCACTGGGGAATTGGGAATGATCTTTAGACCATAGAGACGAGTGCCCCCTACTGGGCCTCTAACACCATTTCCAGCAGCACTTGGTCTCTTATCCAGGGACTAACCAGGCCAAACCCTGCTTATCTTTAGAAGCAAACCAGCAGTGGAATACAGGGCGCTATGGAGCTGAATGTTGCTGGTTCCATTCCACACCTGGTTCCCCTTATGGTCATTAGTACATGTATTTAGAGTCCCTCTGTTTGCTTGTTCCTTGTCGTTCATTGTGTTTGCTGTTCAAGTGTGTGCCCTGTTTAGTTCCAGTATCGGCTAATTGTGTTGAGGTTCCTCTAATGTTTGTTGTTTCATGTATTTGTTAGTTTCATCCAACAGTGTTTCTGATTATTAAAAGATTTAGTTTGCAAATGAGATATATGCCTGCCTCCTGTTTACATCTACCCAACACATTGAGACAATTTGAGACAAGTGGTGCACTTTGGGCACTTCCTCACAATACAAAACTAGCATGAATTGCGTGAACAAAAAGCACAACAATTTCCAAGATCTGAGATTAAACTTGATTTAGTATTGTCATTACGTTTAACAATCGTGTGTGGAACGAATAAAAGAAAAAACATTGCTACTCTACACTTGCATAGATTGCTGAATGGAGGGGGACTCACCCTACAACGCTCACACTCACATCCACCTCCCCAGATGTTCATACCAGTCACACCACTTTAGCCTTCTGGAGACACTTCCCAGTGGGACTGCTTTTTGAAAAGTAGGAAATTGTTTTTCTTTACAGGGCCTCTAAAGCTTAATTCAATTCTCATCTTCCCTGCTCCAAACTTGATGAGAGAATTCTCCTCTCAGAGTAATGAGAAAGCCCCTCAGAGGAGGCCATCTAAGGGCCGGCGTTGCTTCATCTCATACATCTCTCCCCACACGGACTTATGGGAGGTCGATACACTGTCTGGCTATAACAGTTGCAAGGGGTTCGCAACAGGCTGCCTGCAGGCGGCTTCTTTCAATTGGAAGACGTAAGACAATACATCTTACAATAAAAATTCCCCTTCCTCGTCATGTCGGCAACTGTTCAAGTGCAGGACGGTCCAAGATCGATCACATAATTCCTCCAAGCTGTTCGATTCCGGACACACTTTCGTTCAAAATGGGAGTCTTAAGTCGTTGCATATGGGAGAGCAACATAGACCGCGTGCCACATGTGGGCCACAAATTTGTTGACTTGAGTACTTTCTAGCAAAAAAATAGACCTTGTCTGTATTCTCTTCTTGGGCATAGCAGAGCTCAATTGGCAAGGAACAAATTACTTACCATAATTATCTTCCAGCCACAAAGACAATCTGACAGAAATTGGACTGCAGCTTAATCCAGTTGCCACTGTTGGGTCTTCACTTCCATTCAGGCAAAGTGAGGTACATTGAGGTCCACCGATCTGGACAGGTGAAGGAAGAGAACCCCATCTTTAAATTGACCTAGTGAGGGCTGCGATTCCTAAAACATAAACGGATGTGACTTTGAGGTAAAGAGAAATAATGTAATGGATGTACTGCACTATCTGACAGACTCCATACATACTCCACTGCAGTAAGATTCTAAGGCTTTAGTTAAGGAGAATTGTATTGGGTGTAAAACCTTTGGAAGAAAAAAGGGAGAAAGGGGTTTCTAGTCAACGATTCAATTGTCTGGATCTGTATAGCTCTAATCCCAAAGTCGGGAAGCACAAAAAAAAGTAGTCCAGACTCAAACCTGACCGCTATATTATAACATGGGTCATTGTTGCGTTTATCTATCTACAAGAGCTGAAAAGCATTTATGATAATCCACTAAGGCTAATATGAATATACATGATATTATCAACATGAATTGGACTTCCCTTGTCAAATGACATTTTATGGAGGCTAATATTTGTGGTTGATTGCTATACAGTATGACTGGAGTTAAGATTATTTGGCCTGGTTGGTGACTAGTCGTAACCCTAGCACTCTGACATACTTTTATTTACTTAAAAAGACAGATTATGCAAGGCTGTGGGCATTATCTACCATTCTTAAAGCAATCAGTGCTCACTTTTAAAGGATGGCTAGTTAGAATATGTTTATATGCTCTTTGCATTGCCTACCTGTCCTAAACAACACAGGTTTTTGCAAGCGATTAAAAGGTAAAGTGACAGCAATGCTGGTGGTGTGTTGCAGTACCCAGCTCCTACCTCAGCATGACAGACTTACACTGCCAGGCCATGTCCCAAAGCAGACCACAGGCAGGGCATCATGAGTGTTGTTGAAATCTCTGTTTTCTGTAGGTCAACCAGGAATCACTGACTCACCAGAAAGGCAGATGAATATGTTGTGCACATGGAGGACATAGCTGTGCAGGAGGCTTGGTAAAAAGCCAAGAGTGGGCTAAGTCGCTGCATTGCAGAACAGTCAACGTCACAATAGTCAGTGGTTCAAGCCTGACTATGAGTTCTCCGGCTTTCCCCGGACCTCCAGAACAAGGCGACGCAAATTGGCATAGCGTCACCCAGGATTTGGGTTAGATAAGTCAGATTATCTATCCTGCCAAGTCACTCTCAAGCAATTCCATGTGTGCAGATCGGGCGCCTGTAAGTTCAATCACAAAAGTATAGTCGGTGAGTGATCTGACTGAAGGCTTCCGTGTTGGATGAGAAGTGCAAAAATAATCTGCCGGCTCAGCGACATGTGGTTGGAGGAACCATGTGTGCCCCTTGCCATCCCGCATCTGTCCACCCAGTTGAGGAGCTTCCGACAGGTGAGAAATGGGAAAATTTTCACAAATAAAAAAGAAAGAGAACCAAAATCCAATGCTTACACAGAGTGAAACTGTAAGTACACAGAAGACATGGACAAAAGATGTTCAACATTTTCTCTTAGAACCCCTTGGTCATGTCAAATGATGGGAGCCTCTCTTGCCATAATCAATGTTGAAGTGTTTGAGTCAACTGTCACAAGAGACCGCACAAATGTGGCCTAAATGGGAGGTCAGGAAGGAAGCCTCTGTTCTCAAAAAATAATGTCAAGATCTGACTGATGATTGACAGCGTAAAGACCAGAACTTTTAGAGCTACGTGCTCTCCCCAAATGAGGATAGGCATTGTTCGTTACAACACTGCCTATAAACCAAAGAATTTCATACAAACTGTGTAGCATAGAGGCAGTGGCATTATGGTTTGGGGCTGCTTTGCTGCCCCAACTTGCCTTTCAACCATGATTTCTATATTGTACCAGAGTAATCTTGAGAAAAATGTGAGGCCTTCTGTCAAAAAGCCGCAGCTGAAATAAACATGGACTTTACAACAGGACAATGGTTGAAAATACACTAGCAAAGTATCAACAGAATGGCAAAAAAATAAATTATTATGGAATGGCAGATTCAAAGGCTAGATGTCAATCCTATCATGTAGGGACTTGAAGCTGGCATGCAAAACAAAAGCCCTCTTACATGGCACAGTGAAAGCAGTACTATAAAGAGTGGGCAAGGTATTTCACATTTTTGGTGAATAAACAATTGCAAGACACGGTAACCTTGAAATGTTGTTACTTTACTTGTCAAGAGTGTTGAAGTGAAAATTAAAATGGCAATTTGTAGCAAAGTATATTATTACATCCTTAATATACATTGATAATTTGTAATGGATAATTCTGTTATTAATTTAGCCCTAATTTCACCATAAAATTGCCCATTGAGCAGCAGTCCATTTTGCAAGACAGACCTGTCCAATAAGTCAGAGACAATCAATCCAACATTACAAAAAGTAAATGATACAATCCGTAGCATTAAAAACAACTAAATTCTATTTGTCATTGGTACCAAAACCAGTTGAGAACCACTGCTTTAAAACAACTACAAGCACTATCGGGTAACACTCTCCTTAACCCTTCAGTCAAATCTATAGACATTTAATTACAACTATAAACATATTGGTGTTAAACTAGTTTGTGAAACTAATCCCTACAGTAACAAGTGTAATGTTACAACAGACAGAAGTAACTGAAGACAGACTCTGATGTGTGCGAACAGGAGAACCTTACTGGCTTTTACCCCAGAGAACTTGACGTCAGACGCTGCTCGGTTCTCTTGCAGTAGAGTAGGCCTTTCTGAACACTTTGTCTCACACCTCAAAATAACATTCAACCGTGTTGACCTCTCGTCCTCTGCAAACGGCATGTCGTCGTTATATTGAGTGGAGTAGGAGCTGTGGTTTGTCATTTGATCGGATCACGTTGGAGGGTCTCGCATGTTGCAACCTGACGCTGCTTTTTGAGCTCATGGGTTATTTCTGTTTCCACACACTGAGTGGGGAGCGTCATTGTGTACGCACTGATAATATGGTACAGAGGGTTCAGGTACTGCTCAAATCAGGCCTTGATAAATGATTCATCAGACACTTTGACAAAATCAACACAAACACATCACCACATAATGTTATCGGATAAATCCCACTGAATTCAAAAATCAATGCTGAGAGTTAACACTATTGTAGAAGTAACCATCAACATCTTTTGTAGGCAGTTAGGTGCCTCCAATTGTTATTTAACAGTGTTCTCTGGTCACATGACCCCATTGAAAGTTCTTGGCTCCGATTGGGATGGCTGGTTGGGTGGGTGGACAGACAGAATGTGTCCGGGAGGGAGGGTGGCTGGGTTGGGATGTTAAGTGGTTTTGCCAAGCTCTTCCAAAAACATCACCTTATGTACTGTAAATATTACCTCATACTGTGTCAGACATGCACACCAATCCAATCAAAATTAAGTTCAGGTTGACAGCGGGTTATTTCGGGAGGGGCTCTCAATGTCTCTACATAGATGACAAATGAAAAAGGAACCCATTGAAGAACACAGTAAAGTAGTAAGTAAAATGGATTAACTAGTAAGAATAATTATTATTTAGAATATCCTTAGGGCTGCCAATCATTTTGACACCTGAGGAATAAAAAAATACTACATAATTTTTTATCATTAATATTAATCATTTATATTAGTATAAAATTAACCAAATGTTTGACCAATAAAAAATAGCAAATTACCACTTAGACTTTTTTGCACTGGTTCATCAAGAACGCCGATCATTTTACCAGTGACAGTGTGCAGACATGTATGAAGGGTCTCAACCTCAAAGGCTTGATATCAATCCATGTTAATGAACCACAAAATAAACAAAACTGTTTAGCTATTCAGCCATCAAGTATTGATGTCATTTGTCAAGTGTCTCGATTCAGGATGACCATAAAGGATGAAAAGCTGAGTTAACTGCATCCAGCCGGATCAGAAACCAGTCCCTCTATCACACAGGTTTGTGCAGGCTTTAAGCACAGAATACGATCAAACGGTCCCCCTCTTCGAAAACAACGTCTTTGTTCTGTTTGCTTTCAAAGTGTTCTACATGTCAGCATGTTCCATTTTAGTGAATTTCACATCAGTCCTGCCCAGCTAAAGTGATTGCTCATGGTGATCTGTGTTACAGCAACTACAGCAAGGTGCTGGCAAGAAAGCATCAACACAATAACAACAAGGGTCTAAATATAACTTGCTTCATGTACTGTAATTTAAAGGCACAGCTGTACATTTTCTGACAACTACAGTACTGTCTTGATGACTGTTCTAAAGAATAAAGACAATAGCTAAAGCAAAACACACTACTGGGGAATTAATATATTGATGTTTTTCTACTAATTTATATGGAGAGAACACTGAACAATTTTTCAGTGACTAGCTTCCAAAAGCTCTAGAACACATATTTCATGATATAAAAAAACTCTGGAAAAAGACATTTACGTGGAACAATTATTTCCCAAAAAATAATTTCCTGCATATTTTGCAATGTGAACAAGAATTGCAATGAGGACATCACGAGTTGTGCTTCCATGCTGTCAATGGGCACTCACCGGACTGCATCTGCATCCAAGACTGTGCTTTGGTGTGTGACAAAGCACTGCATAGTGTAAAGAATCATTATCCAATATATTGTATAAACTCAGCAAAAAAAGAAACGTCCTCTCCATTTCAACGTGTAAACGTTCATATGAACATAATGTTTCAACAACTGAGACAAATTGAACAAGTTCCACAAACATGTGACCATCAGAAATAGAATAATGGTGACCCTGAACAAGGGGACATCAAAATCAAAACAGTCACTATCTTGTGTGGCCAAAAGCTGCATGAAGTACTGCAGTGCATCTCCTCATGGCCTTCACCAGATTTGCCCGTTCTTGCTACGAGATGTTCCCCCAGTCTTCCACCACGGCACCGGCAAGTTCCTAGACATTTCTGGGGGGGAATGGCCATTGCCCTCACCCTCCAATCCAACAGGTCCCAGACGTGCTCAATGGAATTGAGATCCGGGGTGTTCACAGCCATGGCAAAACACTGACATTACGGTCATGCAATAAAAATCAGGCACAGGATGAGCAGTATGGCTGGTGGCATTGTCATGCTGGAGGGTCATGTCAGGATGAGCCTGCAGGAAGGGTACCACATGAGGGAGGATGGCTTCCCTTTAACACACAGCCTTGAGTTTGCCTGTATAGACAACAAGCTCCGTACGATAATGCTGTGACACAACATCCCAGAACATGCAGTTGAGCAGCGATTCTGGGCATCTTTCGTTGTGTTTTTCCAGAGTCAGTAGAAAGGACTTTTTCGTGCCCTCAGTTTTCATAACTGTCCTTTTTTTTGCCTACCGTCTGTAAGCTGTTGGTGTCTTTACTGTGCCACAGGTGCTTGTTCATAATTTTTTTGGGGTCATTGAACATGCATAGAATATTGTTGCCCTTTACAATGAAAATCTATTTTTATAACAGTGTCCTGAAAAAGGCTTATCGTTTTTTCACATTGTTTTAAAGAAAAACAGTGTTTGAAAACTGGTCACATGAAAGAGAAAGTAGTTCCATTTTTACCACTCATACTCTACAAGTACAACATTAGATTTAAAACAAGAAATTCTCTCATACGGTCCTCAGTGTTACACGATAAGTGTTGTTTAGTCTAACTATTGTCAATAATAAAAAGGTTGGTTGTGACAAAAAGTATTTTAAAGGGGTTTTCAGAAAAAAGAGAGCAGACACTGCCACTATCATTTCCATTTCCTGTGTCCATTCAAGCCACTGCTGTCTGAATCCCATTGGAACAACATGTGGAGCCCTATCGTATTATTATATAGGACCCTCCAACAGTAAATAGCTGAGGTGCGGGTGCAGAGTCCAGGGACACAAGAACTAGGAAACAAAGGGTGGTGGATTTCTTGTGGTTGGCTTTCAGATGAGCTCTAAACCATGACACTGCAGGGGTTTTGAAACGCCCTGTTCAGTGAGCTGGTGGACAAGCTCTCCTTCTATTGAGAAGTCAAGATATTAAGAGCATTGGCTAGTATGTAGATGTGCAGTGTGAATGCCCTCCAACCAGTTTCTGATGTCAGTTCAAGGACTCGATATAGGCAGTTTATCTTCCTGCTTCACCATCAAATCTTGTCCTAAAGCAACAGAAATTCCTTGCAGGGTATCGGGAGTGAATCATCTAATACTGGAGACAACAGGGGTGCTGAGGAAAATGTCAACAATATCAGCACTTCCACTTCATGAGGCTCCAACTGGAAGGACCCCATGTAATCCCTGTGCGGTTGTGATTAAGTCTTACGCTAGTTGACGATAACCATGTCTGCCAGTTGAAATTACATTTCCTTACTGCCGAAGCCCTGCTTTACTCACAGGGCCACATGTCAATGTCAACGTACAGTTTAAGATGTCTGTAACACTGTGGTTCTGACAGGGATGACAGCGTTCCCACAAGTCTTCAGAGATCTGACCCGAGGCAGCAGGTTATTGTAGCAGGCTGAAGGGGGCAACTTGCTACGCGACCATGTCACCAAGTGCTCAGTTACAATAAGCCTCTGAGCTTAACAAAATGGCAGGGGGTAAGAAGAGGTTTGGGTGGGTTTGCTCTGTGCTCCTCTTCTCACCAAATGAAGGTTCCTGTCAAGGCTGTGGAATTAAATCTCCTTTGATCGCGTAGATACAGTAGTCATAATAATGTGGACACCCGACCATCACACCCATATGTACTTTTTGGACACCCCATTCCAAAACCATGGGCATTAATATGGATTTCCACAATATTGTGGATTGTGTATGTTTGAATATTTGCCCATTCAGCCAAGAGCGCAGATTAAATGTGAAGGTGTGGCTCACAATCACCTTTCCAATTCATCCAAATTGTCCCGCTTTGCGCTCAGGGGCAGTCATGCTGGGACAGGAAAGGACCTTCCACAAACTGCTGCCACAAAGTTGGAAGCACCCAATTTTCTAAAACATCTTTGTATCCTGTAGAATTGAGTTTACCCTTCACTGAAACGAAGGGCCCTAGCACAGCTCCTGAAAAACAGCCCCAGGCCATTATCCCCCCTCCGCCATTATTTGTGTTGTCCACAATCTTTGGGAACAGTATAGTGTCCATTTCTAGTGTATGACCATGTGCCTTTCAACAAAGCAATGGATTCCAGTAAATGAAGGTGGGCAGAAAGGGGCAGGTATTGTTCACAACACGCTATGGAAAGCAACCATAGAAAAACCTTTTGGTGGAATACGAATATGCCAGACAAGGCAAATCCAGGAGATAACGACTGCATTTAAATTCAAACTTTAATTAATGCAGCACCTCGAGACAGTGGAGGGTTGCATAGCAACAGTGGTACCACTATGAAATGGAGGAAGAGTCAGGCTACACTGCTTAAGAACGTGAATTAATGTGTCCACATCTGTGACTGGTTACTTTAGAAAGAGTAAATATACCGGATTAGAATAACAATTTCCATTAGTAGGCCCAAGACAATGCTGACCCATTTACCCATGTAAGTACCAGACTGTAATCACATATTTTCCCTTGCATGAACTGCTGAACTTGTTACCAGCTAACACCTATTGCCCTTGGGGGACGTGAATGAAGAGCAAGCACTTTTCAGAAAGTCTAATTCCTTCTTCTTTGTGTGTGATGTGCTCTTTTGCTTGTACTCTACAGTCGCTCTCCTCTCTCTCTCCATTTGTTTCGAATCCTCCCAAATTGGTTCCATTATCCCTGGGCATTCAGCTGAATCTTCAATGCTGCCCCAGGTCTTTGGAGAGAAGTAATTCTTCAGACGCACTCCTGTCCTCTGCT